>OVBL01000492.1:0-262653 GCA_900406555.1 Pseudoturritis turrita
CTCGGCATCAGGATCAAAAGCTTCATCAGCCAAAGAAGGGACGACAATCTGCAATCGACCCAGCGGGGAACTGGGCTCAGCTGGCTCGGAGGTCTGAGGAGATAAAACCATCTTACGACCGAGCAGCGACGCAGAATTTGCTGATCCAATTGAATCTTCCAGCTCGGCGGTATGAGACATCAGAGTTTTTCAGCTCGGGAATACGCCTTGGCAGAAATTGGAAAAAGTTTGGCTCGAAGTCAAACTGATACTTAGCAGGAGGTGGAGAGATCTTGGCTCGGAGAAACACTCGATATAAAGAATTCGGCTCGGAGACAGAGAGAATCAAGGCAGCAGCGCGATCCGGATGATAATGGATCGGAAAATTCAAACACTTGCCGCAGATGTATGAAGACGGGTCGGAAAACTCAAGGGGTCGCCGGAAGGATTTGAAGATGGATCGGAAAGTTTATAGAATCGCCAAGACGTGTTTGAAGATGGGCCGGAAAACTCTGGCGGCGGAAGTGAAGAAATAGATAAAAACCTAGCCAACAACTTAAACAAAAAAGAGAGAAAAGAAGAAAGAGAAGAGAGCTACCTGATTTTTTGGAAATGAAGAGAAGTGAGTTATGAGGAGTGAGACGAGGATCTGAATATAAAGACGCATGAAAGTACAGCGCGTGACGCCACGCGGCCTCGGGAACATGCGAAAACATTTACAGTTCCCAATAAAGTTGTAATCATTATAAGAGATACTTCAAGCCAACATTATTGTCGAGCCAAAGACGAATCACTTATTGGGATGGTTCGGCAGCATATCAGAAGAAGATGGCTCGGCGGAATGGCGGTCTAAGCAATACGGCAAGATGACGAGCCAAAATAGCTCGGTCATACGAGTGATAAGTTGGCTCGGCAACATGACAAAGGTGCCGGTTCTGCAAAATGAAAACTTAAATTAATTAACGAGCCAAAGTGGCTCGGCAACGCAAGTGACAAGTTGAGTCGGCAGCAAGTCAAGGAATTTGGCTCGGCGACATGATACTCCAGTGTTGGCTCAGAATTAAAACACCTCGGTAATACTATCAGTTTGGCTCGGCATGTATCAATGCCCGGATGATGACAAAACCGCAAATTTGGCTCGGTAACCCAAAGATAGTTGATCTCAATCTCGATTTTTCACCTCGTCACTATTATCAATAATACTACCGAGCTGGAGGCTAACTGTTGGGGTCGGTTTTCACCCCATCGAGATCAACACTTCTCTAGCGCGATATTGACAAAGGGCGACGAGCCAACACCCCTGTTGGCTCGGCAGCAGGGAGAAGTGGCGACGAGCCAACACCCCTGTTGGCTCGGCAGCAGGAAGAAGCAGTGACGAGCCAACTTCTTAGCTGGGCAGGACGAAGCAGTGGCGAGCCAACATCTTGGCTAGGCAGTAGAAGGAGCAAGGCGATGAGCCAACGTTTGGCTAGGCATGAAGAAGTGAGTGACGAGCCAAAACTTGGCTAGGCATCAGGAGGAAGCAACACTCCTCTGGCTCGGTGTCGAGAGGAGGTAATGACGAGCCAAACATTTGGTGACAAGCCAACCTGTTGGCAAACCAGCAAAACGGTGATGAGCCAACATGTTGGCAAACTAAAACCCTCGCCTCGGCAGCAAAGAGAAGTAAGGGACGAGCCAACACTTGGCTCGGCATCAAGGAGAAATGGGCGACGAGCCAGCCCATCGATGGCCCAACAAAGCAACAAGCCCAACATCTTAAATAGAATGAGGCAACGAGTCACGAGACATTGGTGGGCCGAGGCGACGAGGCAAAGAAAGAAGCCCACGAAAACCAGAGAAAGGAAATTCCGAAGAATAAAGAAGTTTTCCTTATTCGTTTAGGAAGAAACCTAGCCGACCTATTTTTGTATAAAGAGAAAATGTACCTCTTTGAAAAGGGGATCCAAAAAATTGACCTAGCAAAACATTTATTACTTTACAAACAGCTTTCAAAACAGCTTAAATAAAATCTCCATCTTTGGATCTCTGTTCTTGGTTTCTTTACATAGAAGTTTGTCGAATCCCTAAATTCTCCTTACTAGTTTTGGTTGTGCGAGTTTCGACTCCCACAGTTGCCTTGTGAACTTGGGATCAGACGGCTTTCATCTCAGCAGTGGCACGGTTCAAGGAGGCTCGGATTTTGTCCAACTCTTCTCGCTGTGCTCGGCTCGTCGTTCTTGGTTCGTCAGCGTATTGCGCCTGTTAGACCCACAGGAAATTTTCTTCTTCCTCTGCTAAATTTATGGCTCGGTTTAGGTTAGTATCACCTTTGCTGGCTCGGGCTTCCGTCATTTCTGGTGCGAATCCTTCGTCAGCGAGATTTTCTGCGTCGTGGTCTCCTCCATCGAGAGCGATTACTACAACCGACCTAGCATCGGTGCGTAGGTCATGTCCACCGCTGGCTCCCCTTACTCCTGGGATCAGTTGAGGTGGGTCGGTGATATTTGATCTTTTCGCCGCGGATGTTTGCTCGTTAGTTGGATATGGCAGTGGCAGTCCTCCCAAAGTCCTTGGTGCGTCACGTGGTGTTGAAAAATCCAGGGATTTTGGGTTTAAGCCGAGTCGTCTGGGGATTCTGCTGACGGCTGGATTCAGTGTCGAACCCATGCCTCTGAGTCGTGTGTTTCTGGCTCGGCTCTCCGTTGCTAGCATCTTAATTCTCTCCGTCAGCGAGTTATTCAGCTTGTCTTGCTCCTCTGCCTTCTTCAGCAACGTGGTCATCATGTTCTTCAATTCTGTTAGTGTTTCCGAAGTGCCTTTCGTGTTTGCCGGCGGCGGGTTGGTTCTCGTTCCAGGAAGGTCGACGCCAGTGTTGCTTGCATCATCGCCGCTTCGATCTCCGTCGGTAGTCATTGTTTCAGATCTCGTATTCGGTGGTTCTTAGGTGTCAGAAAGTTAGAGTCTCCCCACAGACGGCGCCAAATTGTGGGAGTCGAAACTCGCACAACTAAATTTGGTAGAGAAATTTAGGGATTCGACAAACTTCTATGGAAAAAAACACAAGAACCGAGATCCAAAGATGGTTTTTATTATCTAAGCTTGTTTAGAAAGCTGTTGCAAAAAATAACAAGTGTTTAGCTAGGTCGAATTGCGGATCCCCTTTTCTAAGGGTGTACATGAGTATATATACAAAAATAAGTCGGCTAGGCCTTTCTCTAAAGGATAAAGGAAAACTTCCTTATTCTTCAGGATTTCCTTTCTCTGGTTTGTATAAGTTGGTTCGGATGTGGGTTTCTCCCTTTTACTTGCTATCTTGGTCCACCAACCTCTTGCGGCTCGTTACCTCGGCCCAACATTATGTTGAGCTTGCTGTTTCTCTGGGTCGCCTGAGATCCGGCTCGTCGCCTCCTTGTCTTTTCATTTGTCTTCTTCTGCTTGTCGTGCCACCATGATGTTTTGCCTCGTAGATGTTTCCCCCTGATGCCGAGCCGGCGGAGTGGTTCGTCGCCTCGGTCTTAGATTTTATAGGTGCTTCTTTCTGATGCTGAGCCAGATGAGTTTCATTGTTGGCTCGTCACCTCTTTGCCTTAACGCCGAGCCAGAGGAATGTTAGTCTGCCAACACGTTGGCTCGTCACCGTTTGCTGGTTCTCCAACATGTTGGCTCGTCACCGTTTGTTGGTCTGCCAACATGTTGGCTCGTCACCGTTTGCTGGTTCGCCAACATGTTGGCTCGTCACCGTTTGTTGGTCTGCCAACATGTTGGCTCGTCACCGCTTCTCCTTGCTGCCGAGCCAAGTGTTGGCTCGTCGCTACTTCTTCCTGATGCCTAGCCAAGCGTTGGCTCGTCGCTTACCTCTTCTTGATGCCTAGCCAAGCGTTGGCTTGTCACCTACTTCTTTCTAACGCCTAACCAAGCGTTGGCTCGTCGCTTACTTCTTCCTGATGCCTAGCCAAGCGTTGGCTAGTTGCTGCTTTTCTCTATCGCCGAGCCAAATGTTTGGTTCGTCACCAAGTGTTTGGTTCGTCACCAAGTGTTTGGTTCGTCACCATTTTCTCCCGACGCTGAGCCAGGGGTTGCGGCTCGTCGCTCTCTTTCTGATGCCGAGTCAGGTGTTGGCTCGTCACTGCTTGTCTCTGTCGCTGAGCCAGTGTTTGGCTCATCTCCATCTTGCCTTTGTCGCCGAGCCAGTGTTTGACTCGTCTCCATCTTTGGCTATGCTCTCTCTCCATTTGGCTAGGTCTAACATCCATTCTTAGCTCTTTTAACCGTTGATCTTGATGGGGTGAAAAACGACCCCAACAAGTATATCAACTATATACGGGATTTATGGAAAAAGCATAAATCGAAGTTTCTTTTTCTTTTAATTTCAATTTCATTTATGCTATAATAAGTTGTATAGGATTGAACCGTGTGGTGCAAGCGGAGCCTCGCTCTTTTTTGTAATAATGATTTTAATGTCAATATTTTATTTGCTAATAATCAAATCATTGATATCCAAACGGTTATAAAAAAATGGTTTATATGTCTTTTGTTTATGATGATATGGTTCTAAAATATCAAGACAAAGTTTGGGAATAGTTAACTTGGACGGGTGTATCTCGGTTGGATCCCTGGTTTATCATTGGTGACTTGAATGATAAAACTAGTAAGCATGAGAAACAATGAGGGATTTTAAGACATGCTTCCCTTTTTGTGTCTTTTAATCTCATGATAAGAAAATGTGGTTAACTGGAGTTCCCGTGTCTAAGAAATTCTTTGTCTTATTGAAAGAGGGAGATAATAATTATAATTTTTTCTATGCTCAAACAAAATAACCAAGAGCCCGAAATCGGAAAGTTGGACTCTATAATACATTGGGTGTATAGGTTGATTTGAATGAGATGTAGAGCACATCTTGAAATTGTGGTACTACAGTATAAAACTCACATCACATCTATACGGTTGTATACGGTACAAATGTAACTACAGTATAAAAACATTCATTTAGAAATAAATAAAAAAATAAAAATAAGAAACTAAATAAGAAAATTAAACTCACAGCTAATTTAGCTAACGACTTTCCCCTACAATATCTCTTCCCAAGGTCGGATGTCGACAATCAATCTGACCAAGCACATCTAAAAATACAATAATCATAATATTAACAACAATAGAAAACCAAACAATCATAACGGAATAAAATAAAAATAATAAAAAAAGAAAATTAATACATGTTAACTAACCTATCCAAACATTCTTACCGAGTACGATAGTATATTAGTAAAATCCGCAATATAGTTCTCAGGAATAATTGTTGGGAAATCCAAACACTTGGAGACATAAGTTGTCATAAAAAAAAGTTATTTTGAAAGGTATTACTACCCTACAAATTTTTATTTAAATATATACATTAGACAAATCATTTTTTTTTTTTTGCTTTAAGCAGCAAAACATGATTGGTTGGGCCTGTGACTTAAAAGATCGTTATCGGTTCATAAATTTTAATTAATTTATAAATACATATGTGATTAGAAAATTATTTCAAAAACAAACATGTAGATTTTAAGATAATAAGACTTATCCTCAAATAATATTATGTATTTTTAACTTAAAAACATTTTCAAATCTCTTCTTTCTTTTTTTTTTCCTCTAAACTTGTTGATTTAAACCTGGGTGAAATACATAGTGGAATACATAAACCGATGTCAATAAATACGACATCGGAGTCAAAAGTCCGCAACAGGGGAGACATTTTCAAATCTCTTCAAATCTAATGTAATTTAAAAAAATAATATTAATAAAACATTAAATGAATAACATAGTATTTTAACTAGTACTAGGTGGCCTCCTACGCTATAAACGGGATAGTGATTTAAAAATAAATTTAAACCAAGTTGATATTATTCGTAAGATGGTATAAGTTATTTTTCGATATTATTGAAAAATCTATTAGAAACATATTTACTATCTTATATTAAATTAATTTATCAGCGTTATACCTAATTATAAATAATATTTTTTAAATAAAATAAAATAAATTTATCTTTTAGAATTCAAAAAAATAATATTTGATATAGATTCCCATCTTCTCTTCTTCATTTCTTACCTTTACCACTTTTCACTTTTGATTTTCACCATCTTCTTCACCTAATTTATAGTATAAGATATTGTGTGAGAGTTTTTAATTATGAAACTGACACGTAAGCAATTATTAAATAATTATTTAAAAAAAATCCAAAATAGAATATTGGTTATACAAATATTTTAATATTTTAGGTAAAGATTTTCAATTATTTTAAGAAGATATAGAGTATCGGAATTTGTCTTGTATAAAACCTTGAAACTAAAAATTATGCAATGAATAACGTTTTTTTTATTGCATTAATAATATAGCATAAATGAGCAATCAAATGAATGAATATTTTAATAATCAATCGTGTTTGCCTTTTATAGTATTTAATATGAGATTTACATTTTTATGTATTTTTATAATTATTGGATATCATTTTGTTAAGTTATAGAGTTTTAAAAATATGAATCTGTTTCTTAAAAAAGTTATTGAATTTAGTGTATTTAAAAATAAATTTCTTAAAGCAAAACTTATAATTTTTATTTATTATGTAAATAGTGTATTTATATATATATATATATATTTAATTATATCAAAATAATACAATACTGATTCAGAGATTTTTAATCTCCTTAAACAACCACTTGGGGACCTGCTCCCGCGCAATTAACAAACACGTGAAGATCTCCGAAGTTCAAGTCAGAAAAGAGCAAAAAAAAAAGAAAGAAGAGACTACGGAGAGTCGTGGAGAGCAAAGGAATTGAAATCGAAAAACTTCAAAAGAGAGAGAAATGGTGACTCCGGGCCGAACAAGGGATGGTCCGCGGAGTATCTGAATGTTTGGGAGAAAGAAATTTGGTGGTGAGAGAGAGAGAAAAAAACAGAGTATTTGGTGAGAGCTCCGATCAAAGGAAGACCGGAGAAGAAGAGAGTTTTTGTAAAGATCCAAAGTGAATGACCCTAAACAGCCGGAATGAGACTAAAACTCAAGGGAATGGGCTTTCGTCTCGGTATAAATGGGCTCAATGTATCAATTTTTAGCCAAAAGGATCTCATCCCCATTATGAAAGAAGTAGAGTAGTATTTATAGACTTTTACCTGGTATGATGCACTCGAGTTCTTTTCACCAACTTTCCTCGTCTTCTTGTGCCACTTGGCTGACCATACGGCTGTGATATGCTGCATCTGATCCCTCGTACCATTGGCAGCATCTGACACGGGGGATCAGACGTCGGGCTGCTCCCTTGGAATCAGCTTCTTTATACTTTAATCGTTCTCCGAGTATGGACCACATGTTTTTACCCTAGCACACATAAGGTGAAAATGCTTTTACCCTTTGACTGAGAATTCAAATATAGATGTTTGAAAGAATTTGAACTTAGCGCCTTATAGAAGATATTTCTTACCTAGTCCAAGTTCCTGATACGAGAACTCGGATTTCGTGCTCCATCTCCGGGTGTTGGTACGGGGTACCCGCTTGTCTAGCCACTCAGGTCTGGGTCCAGATTACTCCAGTTAACGGGGTATGCTACCCGGGGTGTGGGTCGGGCCCAGGCGGCCTTACATGTTCGTTTGGGCCATTGTAGACTTAGACCCAAACTCCTCTAAGGCTGTGGGAGTCGAAACTTCAACAATTAGATTTGTCAAGACTTTTAAGGGATCTTAAACTTCCGGCTTAACGCTTCTTATCCTTGGTTCGGCTTGGGGGTACACCGAGCTTCGGTTTGGTTCGGGTGCTTACGGCTCGGGTAATTCCTCTACGCGGCTTGGGTGCTTATGGCTCAGGGTTTAACTAAAACAATCATCGTGACACCGAGCCATTTTCCAATTTTGGCACAGGAATAGGGGTGCACCCGAGCTGTTTGAGGTTGACTCGGGCCTCATCGTGACACTGAGCCATTTTTTGGTTTCAGCACGGAATTAGGGGTGCACCCAAGCCATTTGAGTTTGGCTCGGGCCTTACCGTGACACAGAGCCATTTTTCTAGTTTCGGCTTGGGTCAGTGATGCTTCGTGGATCGGGTTATGCTTCTTTCAACACTTAGACATTTTCTCATCCGATAACTTCAGAGGGGTGAATTTGACCCCAATAGTTAGCCTCCAGCTTGTCAGTTTTAATTCTGAAAGTGTCGAGGTAAAGAGCATTCTGAAGTTAACATCCCTATCTGAATTGTTGTGGATCCCCCGAGCCATTTTGGTGGAGTTGCCGAACCGTTGAGGTGAATTTGCCGAACCGTTTTAGGTGATCTTATCAAGTCCCCAAGCTGTTTTATCTTGTGAATTGCAATGTGCTACCAAGCAGTAATGTTGTTTTGTTGGCTCAGGGTATCCTTGCGAAAACTGTGTTTGTGGACTTGGTGAAAATTCTGTTTTTCAGAGGAAGTGCAAGAGTCTCCGTTTTTGCTGATTTCCGAGGTGGATTACATCACTGTTTGCTTTTAGGCGCTTATATAAACCGAAATACCTCTTGATTTCTCACAACTTCATTTATCCGAAAAATTCTCCAAAACAGGTAGCCTCCCTCTCCTTTTTTTCTCTATTTTTTGCTGAAGTCTTTTAGCTAGGATTTCCATGGTTCATCTTCTGCCGCCGATCCATTTTGGATTCCCCGATCCATATTCAAGCAATTCCGCCGTCGCTATTTAGTTTTCCGGTGATTATTTGAAGATTTAGATCTGCTTTTTAAGTTATTCAAAATATCTCGATCTGTTGTTCAATTCTTAGAGGATTCCGATCCATTCTGCTAAGTTATTGAGGGGATGTTCTTCAATTTTTTGTAAGGGTTTGATCCGTCCTTCGCGATAGCCGAAGTACCGATTTGTTTTTCAAGTTTATAAAGCTTCCAAATTCGTTTTTCATCATTTCGAAGACCCCGAACCGTTTCAAGTTTGAAGGGATGTCTCAATACTCTTCGTCTGCGCCCCCCGATCCGTACGTTGGCGTAACGTTCGAAAGCCCGTGCGGATCCCTCTCCCCCGAGCCATCAAGATCTGTCGAGCCGTTGAATGCTTAAAGTTCTAGTCGAGCCAATTCTGCGTGTACGGACACTTCCGGGGATTTGGACGACTCAATTGGGTCGGTGGTAGGTCCTTCAACACTTGGTAGAAAAAACTGTCCTCTCGAGAGCTGAAAGCAATGCCGAAAACCTCTTGGAGTTTGAAATACCCTTTCTTCACGACTCCCCTTTTGATGAAACGGAGAATCCCTTTCCTAACACAGCAGATCCCGATCAGGCAAAACCCGAGCCAGAGGATTGGTTTTTCGACCCTGCCGTGGCGAGACGAGAATTGGAACGTCTGGTAGGTCCTATACAGCGAGCCCCAAGGAAGAGTAAAACTAAGAAGCGACCCGACCCGCCGGGTTCAACGCTCTCGACTCTAGATTCATTAACAGCTCTTAGGCAAAGATTTAACATTTTGGAGGAGATTGAATTTGTTCTTCCCTCGAAGACAGAACGAGCAAACCATCCTCCTCCCGACCACTTCACTCTGTATGAAAGTTTCTTCTATCAATGCCTCCTATGGTTCCCGATCCCTGAAGTGATCCTATGATTTTGTGGAAGCACAACTTGGCGCTTGTTCAAATCAATGCTCGGGGATCCGACATCTGGTCGGCATCCTAGTTAGAAGTTATGAATGCGAAGTAGAAGTCGGGATCGAACAGTTAAGAAGTCTACTTGAATTCAGACGTCGTGGTAAGGTAGAGGAGTTGAAATACTATGTATCGAGTAAAACTAAGAGGAAGATCATAGTAGGGTTCTCAAGCAAAAATGATTACTGGAAGATTATTTCTTCTTTGTCCCCATTGCTGAGGCCAGTGGGCCCAAGATGCCTTCATCGGATCAAGACGAGCTGAGGAGAATTTGGTAGCCGACCCATAGCTTATTTTGGGTTATGGCTCGGTCTTTTTATACTTGGTCTATTTCTTTAGATTTCTGATTTTGTTTGTTCACTTTTTGCAGTTCGTCATCTCCAACTCTCGTTGCCCCTGACCTGTCTTCAGTCAATAAAGAACTCTCGGGTCGGAAGTGCAATTGGAAAAGAGATTTTAATCTTCAGCGAATTTAAAGAGCCCGAGCCTTTTTCAAAGGTTATTCTGTTGATCTGTCATCTTCTTCTCGCTCTTCGGACGGTACCATGGGAAGACCTACGTTTAGAGATAGAGCCGCAGCAAAGGCTAAGGCTAAACCGGAAGCCAGGGAAAGGGCTAAACAAGCTGAGGCATTTGGTCAACTCTGACCCCCGAACCCTCGAATCAACAATGCTTCCGTCTCCGAGCCGATTCCTTCTATTGATAATCTTCCCGAGCCAGTTCTCGATTCCCTAGCTCCGCAAGGGGTTGTTTTAGGTTTGCGTCCTCTCGGGTCATCTTTAATGCCACACAAAGATAAAGGCAAAGGCAAGGATGAGGGTAGTAAGGCGCCAAACCAAAAGAGTCCATCGTCGAAAGGCAAGGGAAAATGCATTTTTGGTGATGAAGCATCCAAGAGGCGGCGCATCACTTCTTCTCAGGAGATTCCCGAACCGTCTCCGTCGTCCACCGAGCTTGCTCTCCTTGTTGCTGTCGAGGGAGTATACAACGATGCTTCTGCATCTGCTTCCCTTTTCTCAAAGGTCACCTGCCCTAGTGACCGTCTTCCTTCGGTGGAGGCTTACAATGAGATGTCTCTCCGAGGCGTCAAGGTATGCTTCTAGACGAGCTTTTTTTTTTTTTTTTTGACATTGCTGTATATTGAGTAACATTTTTATTTTGCACAGTTCATAGCCCATCTCAACATGATGGTTCTGGGATATGAATTTGATGCTCGTAAAGACAGGGAAATAGTTGACGATGCCAGGAAGAAGGCCCTTGAGCTAGATGGGAAGCTCAAAGAAGTCGAGGGAAATCATGCCTCCGAACGAAAAAGGGCTCTTAAGAGAGTCAAGGATCTCGAGGCTGAGACAGAAGGGCACAAGAAGTACCGTAAAGAAGCCGACGAGCGGATCATGCGGTTGGAATCAGGCAAAGCGAGGCGTGATGCTCACATAGCCAGTTTGACGAGGCAGCTGGAGGCAGCGGACGAGCTACACGAAAGCAAGGTGGAGTAGGCCATACTAGAGGCCAAGCGGGAGATGATGACGATGTTCGAAAACAAAATCTCCCGAGCCAAAGTGCAGCTTGCTAAGATTTACGGCGAGCCAAAAGAAGATTTCCTTGATATGGCTCAGATCGAAAGCAATCTTCAATTTATAGGAATGCTCCAAAGTACCAAGCCACCATCCATTGACTCCAAAGCGGAGAAGTTGGCCGAGCAGAAAGGGGAGCTCGAGGGTGCCCACGAGGCGTTCGCCAAGATGGTGGCTGGTCTGTGGGAGACGCTGAGATTGTCTCCCATTCGCTCCGATATCCTGATAGAGCTTAATGAACGGCGAGCCTATCGAGATGGCCACTACGAGTGTTGGTGTTAAGGACTTCTCCGATTCGAACAGGGGAACACCAGGCTTGGTTGCGCTAAGCTCGAAGAAGACATCCAAAGATCCGACGTCCTCTGAATTGAGCGAAGGCAAATCGAAGAAGATTCCCGAGTCATCTCCTGAGAAAAACACTGAGGTATCTCTGGAGAAGAATGTTGAAGAGGCTATGGTCGTGCCCAAGCCGGAGAAGGTCGTTGACCCCGACATCGAAGAGCACGAAGAATGAAAGGAAATCGAGCATTCCATTGAGATGGAGGTGGAGAAGATCGTGAACCCCGAGGCTCTGGATGCCTTTGATCCTTGCTTTTTGTATAGTTTAAAACTTTATTTGGTCCCTGGATGGCTTTATCCGTTTTGTAGTCTTCTTTAAGAACTACTATTTTTGTCTTGCAATCGATCGATCTTATAATTTCAGGACATAAATTTTAAGAAACCGCTTTATGTTTGATGTAATATGTTTGGAATTGCAAAAATGTAAGTGTTTTTTGACGAAAAAGTCTAAGTGCTTTGCTTGTATTGTTCTGAATATATCGGTTTTGACAAATGGATGTGTACTTGTATAGTTTAGGATGAACATTTCGGTTTACAGATACGTTACCATAAACATATCAGCTCCGACAATGAACATACTTTTGCATAGTTTAGTTTGAACATCCCGGTTTACGGACACGTTACCATAAACGTATTCGCTCCGATAATGGACATATGCTTGTATAGTTCAGGATGAATATTTCGGTTTACTTACATGTTACCGTAAACATACCCGCTCCGACAATGAACAAATATTTGTATAGCGCACTTTTAATCCGCAAAGGATGTGATAGTTTATCCGTAAAGGATGTAGTAGTTCGTTGTTGTGGCCAGCAGCAACGAGAGTGAGATGAGATGTCTAGTTAAGACTTTGAATAATCCGTAAAGGATGTGAGTTGGATGTGATTTGAAGACCTTGGCTTCGAAAATTTTACTTTTATTAGACACAGAGTTTATTATAAAGACGGGAGTATACGAGTATACGGACCCACTCGCCCCCCCCCCTTTTTAAGGAAGGGGCAGCTGAACCCATCCGAAGACGAGTTGCCTATGTACCCTTTGCAGGGATCAAGCCGCCTCATAGTTCATGTGAAATGTCTTAGTGATAGTATTTCTTGAGGTGTATTGCGTTCCATGATCTTTGTATGGGAACGTCAGACGTAGAGGCAAGTTTGTAGACCCCCGGACGGACTACTTTGGTGAATTTTTAAGGCCCTTCCTAGTTTGCTCCCAGTTTCCAGAATTTGTTTCTACTGTGTTTTGAAAAAATTTACGCAAAACTAAGTCTCCTTCGTAAAATCTTCGTCTTCGAACGTTGGAGTTGTAGTACTTTGCTGCTGTATTTTGATAGTTCTGGATCCTAATCAAAGCATGATCTCGTTTTTCGTTGATTAAGTCCAACTCATCAAGCAGTAATTGGTAATTTAGTCCTTCTTCTTCTGGAAGAAGTCTGCGGCGAACTCCGAGAAAATATATTTTTGGTGGAATGACGCACTCCGTTCTGTAGACAAGGGAGAATGAAGTTTCACCAGTTGCTTTTCGTGGAGTTGTGCGGTGAGACCACAACACTCCTTCTATTTCGTCGGCCCAATGTCCCTTCTTTTTATCGAGATGCTTCTTTAGGCCATCGAGGATCGTCTTGTTGATTGCTTATGCTTGGCCATTCCCTTGCGGATACCTTGGAGTGGACTTGCTAAGTCTGAACTTCCACTTCTCGTAAAAAACTTCGAATCGATGAGAAATGAATTGCGAGCCATTGTCTGTAAAAATCTCGTATGGTACTCCATGACGGCATATGATATTCCTCCATACAAAGGCCTCCACTTATGCATCAAAGATGCTGGCGTATGACTCGGCTTCGACCCATTTTGAAATCACGTATGTCAAGACTAACAGGAATCGTTTCTGCTTTGAGGGGTGCAACGACCCGATGATGTCCATGGACCACCGCATGAATGGATATGGTGATGAGATTGAGGAGAGCACTTCGGTTGGCTGGTGAATCATTGGCGCATGGCGTTGACACTTTTCACACTTGGCTGAAAACTTCTTATACTCTTTGATCACAGTCAGCTAATAATAATCGTGACGCTTGATCTTTATTGCCAGCGCTCTCCCTCCTGAATGATTGCCGCATGAACCGTTGTGAATTTCTTCCATGATCTTCCTTGCGTCCTTTTCTTCTACGCAAATTAACAATGGTCCTGAGAATCTCCACTTAAAGATGTTTCCATCGAGTAAGACGTAACGAGCTGCCTGGGCTCAAAATTTACCAGCCGCCTACTTGTCAGTTGGTGAAACTCCGTCGTATATGTATTCTCTGATTGGGTTGAGCCAATTTTTGTCCCAGCCATATTCTGCTCCCGGTGAAACATCATCGATCTCGCTTGCTTCTTCTTCGGGGAGAGATTCGACGATGGAATCGTTGTTGCTTTCGATAATTTTGGACTCTTCCAGAGTGTCTTCTTCCATTGGAGTAACGTCTGGTTCGATTAAGGGTTCGTTTAGCTGGTCGTCTTGCATTTCAGTTGTCTTTTCCTGTCTGTTTATGACTTCTTTGGCTTGCTTAGCTGCTTGGGACCAAGTTACGACGTTCAGTGTACCAGGAAGATTGATACTCGGGTGCCAATGAATTCTACCGGGAAATTTCTCTTTGGGTCCGGATCAGAAGTTGACGTGAGAGATGCGAGTACGTCGGCTGAAGTGTTCTCTCCTCGGGGAATGCATGTCAGTACGAATTCATTGAACTGCGCAACTAATTCTCTGGCGATTTTTAGGTAAGCTTCCATTCGATCGTCCTTTTTCAACTCGCCACTGAATTGATTTGCGACTAACTGGAAATCGCTGAATGCATAAAGTTGCTCAATCTTTAGGCCACTAGCGAGCTTCATGCCGACGATCAGGGCTTCGTACTCTGCTTCATTGTTGGATGGGCGAAAGCCTAGGCAAAATGACTGCTCTAGTAATTCACCGATTGGAGAGGTTAGACGTATCCCTACTCTTGAGCCATTTTTGGAGGACGAACCGTCAACGTGAAGTTGCCAGACCGAGTTCCGTGTCGATGCTCACTTCAGGGAGTTTGATCAGGAAATCGGCTAGGCCTTGAGATTTTGCGCACGTGCGTCTGCGATACTCGATGTCATATTCACTTAGCTCAATTGCCCATTTGGCTAATCTACCTGATTGACTTGGGCTGTGCAAAACGGACCTTAACGGGAAGGTACTCAGGACCACGATTGAGTGTAACTGGAAGTAAGGCCTCAGTTTTCTTGAATATATTACAACAAATAGTGTTAATTTTTCCATTTGCAGGTATCTTGTCTCGGTGGAAGATTGGCTTCTGCTCCCCGTGCTCATCTCGAAGCAGCACGCCGCTTACTGCTGTGGCGGAAATTGTAGTGTACAGAAAGAGCGGCTCTCCTTCTACTGGTTTTGTGAGAACTAGAGGTCTAGCCAGATAATTTTTCAGTTGTTGAAAAGTTTCTTCGCATTTTTCAGTCCACTCAAACTTTTAGTTTCCCCGCAAAGTATCGTAGAAAGGAAAACATTTGTCGGTGGAACGCGAGATGAATCTGTTGAGCCCGGCTACCCTCTCGGTGAGTCTTTGCACTTCTCTCTTTGTCTTCGGTGAAGTCATCTGAATGAGCGCGTCGATCTTCTTAGGGTTTGCTTCGATACCAAGATGAGTAACCAAGTATCTGAGGAACTCTCCTGATGTGACCACGGATCTGCATTTAGTTGGATTCAACTTCATGTTATGAAGGTTCAATAGTGCGAAGCACTCCTCGAGGTGAGCTACGTGCTCCTGCTCTCCTAATGATTTCACCAGCACATCATCTATATAAAGCTCTATTGCCTTTCCGTTTATATGTCGCTCCGGTGTTTTTCAAGCCGAATGGCATCACCTTGTAGCAGTATATTCCACGATCTGTTATAAAAGCTGTCTTCTCCCGGTCGTCTAGATTCATTAGGATCTTGTTGTATCCTGAGAAGGCATCCATGAATGAGAGGAGTGTGTTCCCCGTTGTTGCTTCGACTAGGCGATCAATGTTCGGAAGGGGGAAGCTGTCTTTTGGACATACTTTGTTCAAGTCAGTGAAGTCCACGTATATGCGCCATTTTCCATTCTTTTTCTTGACAACCATCGGATTAGCCAGCCAGTCCGGGTATTTGACTTCGGTTATTGAACAAATACACAGAAGTCTTTCTACTTCGTCATTGACTGCTTTGGCTCTTTCTGGTCTGAGCTTTGTCCTTTTTTGCTTCACTGGTTTGAACGTTGGATCAACATTCAGCGCATGACTTGTTACGTCGATATCGATTCCGGGCATATCCTCTATTGTCCATGCGAAAGTGTTCACGTTCTTTTTCAAGAATAGAACGAGCTCTTCCTTGATTTTCTCATCAAACCTGACTCCAATCTGTACGCATCATTCCAGGTGTTCTCTGTCTATACAAACCGACATCACGTGGACGCAGGTCGGTTTGGCCGCTCATTCTTCGTGATCCTCCGCAATCTGTAATTGCTAAAAGATTTGGAGAGTTCTTTCATTGGCTCTATGTCTGTCTTCATCTTCTTGCACTTCGAATTTGCTATCGGATTGGTGACCGGGTTCCTAAGTTTGTGTGCAGTCAGGAAGCAAACGCGGCACTCCTTCTGATTCCCACAAATTGTTTTTATCCCGTTTGGGGTAGGAAACTTTAAGCAGAGGTGATACGTCGATACCACAGCGCACATGGAATTCAACCAAGGTGTTCCCATAATGACGTTGTAGATTGCCCATAATGACGTTGTAGATTGCTGGATGATCAACTACAGATAATTCTATGATTTTTGTCACCTCTCTAGCTTGGACAAGTGGTTTGACCATCTCGATAGTCATTATAGTTTCCCCAGAATATCAGTCAATGGTTTCGCGGTTGGTACCACTTCAGATAGATCAATGTTCATTCTTCTAAGTGTCTCAAGGAAGGTTATATCCACCGTGCTAACTGTGTCCACCAATAAATGGGCTACATCGCAACCATTCATGATTAATTTGATTACAAGAGGGTCGTCGTGCGGTGTATCGATTCCGATTGTTTCTTTTTCTTCGAATGATATCACGTCGTTTGGAAATTTTTAGGGTTTAGACCAGTAAACGCGGACTTCTGCCCGTCACTGGAATGCTTTAATCGACGAGATAGTATCCGAGCAATAATGAGATCCCTCATTATCATGCTTATCCTCCTTCTTGATCCGGAGTGTGGCACCTCGTCGTCCCGTCTCTCGCGCTTAGAATGGTCTTCCTTTGTCTGGTCGGGTTTATCTATGTTAACTTCCATCTCGAAGTATGGTACTCTTGAGATTTTCTCATCGAGATCCTTTACTCTCTCGTGCTTAGAATGGTCTTTATTTATCTGTGTTAATGTCCATCTCGAAAAGAAGTCATTTTTTACTGTAAGTTAAACTTTTTGTTTTGTGTACAAGATTTTGGGAATGTCTGGTGATCTTTTGAGTAATTTAAAACCGAATTCTGGGTTTTGATATCTCTGAGGATCTTGATTGTTAAATGTGCCAATAACATCGATATTGAGATTTTGTTTTGGATTTCGAGTAATTTCCTCTGTTTGATCTTTCGCTGTAATTCTTGTCTCACTAACCCGGTCTCGCGGCTCAACCTTCCCGTTCCGTTACTTTGACGATGTTGTCATTCTCGCCCTTGTTGAAGATTGCGTCGGTCCTAATGCCTTCGACGTCACCGCCGGTGCAAATCCTCGCCGGCGAATTGGAATTAAGGCTCATCATCTCTTAAACCAAAGAATCAGAATCTCAGTGTAACTAGATGGATTGAAATGGGGTTTGGGTTTAAGAGACGATGAGCCTTAATTCCAATTCGCCGGCGAGGATTAGCATCGACGGTGACGTCGACGGCATTAGGACCGACGCAGTCTTCAAGAAGGGCGAGAATGACAACATCATCAAAATAACAGAACGGGAAGGTTGAGCCGTGAGACCGGGTTAGTGAGACAAGAATTGCAGCGAAAGATCAAACAGAGGAAATTACTCGAAATCCAAAACAAAATCCCAATATCGATGTTATTGACACATTTAACAATCAAGATCCTCGGAGATATCAAAACCCAGAATTCGGTTTTAAATTACTCAAAAGATCACCGGACATTCTCAAAATCTTGTACACAAAACAAAAAGTTTTAACTTACAGTCAAAAATGACTTCTTTTCCCAAAAAGCTGTGTCCGGTCGAGTCTCCCATGGCGTTGCCAAAAGGTTTCCAGCACCGGCGGTCCGCGATTCGGCTCTCCCTTGCTGTCAGGACTCTCAGTAACCCGGTCTCACGGCTCAACCTTCCCGTTCTGTTACTTTGACGATGCTGTCATTTACGTCGGTCCTAATGCCGTTGATGTCATCGTCGGTGCTAATCTTCGCCGGCGAATTTTAAGGCTCATCGTTTCTTAAACCAAAGAATCAGAATGCCATCGATGACGTGGCAAACGATCTAATATCGCTTGGATTTTGGATTAAAAAATTATGCACTATTTATATTTTAAGTAAACTTATATGTTTTTATTATATATATTTTTTTTTTGATAAAAAGCATTCTATTAAAAGCTGCAACAGATGATACAAACATATGAAGAACGGTAAAGACTCGGTTAAACAAGTAGACGATAGATGACAAAAAGGATACAAAAAAGGCATATAACTCCGGTCATGATCCGAGTAGCTTCTAACAACCACAAGAAGATAGTGGGAGGCCTAACCTCCAACATACGAACGGTCGGCAAAAAGAAAATACGCATCGGACCAAACACTCTAATCCACCTAGGCAACAAATCTTTGCCGAGAAGTCACCACGATCGAGAAGACTGGCATTAGAACCGAACCACGCACCTCCTCCGAACACAGATGGAGAGAGACCACAACGCAAAACCAAGGCAATCATAACTACAACCAGAATCGCAACAACCCAAAGCAACCTTCAATGCGATCGATCGCACTAACCTGTCAAAACAAAAACCCAACAATGACCCGCAAGGCTCCTTTTCAGAACCTGGCACAGCAGGAGAAGCACAAGACGAGGCAACGAACCACCAGGAGAATCCGAGCAACAAGGCAAGGGAAGAGAAGAATTAGCCTTAACTGCCGCGAATCCTTAGCCCCAAAGATCCGATAATTAGGACTACTAAATCCAGAAGAAGCACAGAGGAAGAGGAAGAAGCATCTAAGGGAAGAGAAGACCCGGAGCCAAGTCCGGTAATAACAACTGCCGAAACCAAAAACCTAAAGGGACCGAGAGAGTCCAGATTCACATATACGGAGACTAACACTAACCAATCTTGGAGAGACAAGGCGGAGGTAGAGCAAACGGCTTAGAAGAGGCGAGGCTGAGCACAGGTTCTCTTCAACCAAGAATGCGACCAGGCGGAGAAAGAGAGATACGGCGAAGCTCAGATCCGACTTGTATCCTCAAGCAGATCAGAAAAGAGACAACTCCTACCCAACTTTAGCCACCCAAAATCAGAGACACGGTGAATGGAACCAAGAGCAAAGACCTACGGCGAACCCCCACCATCTTCAGGACCTAATCGAATCCTAAATCACACCGGAGACACCGTCCTCAAGCATCTGCATATGGAGAAAGAAGTCGAAAGAAGTCGAAACAGATCCCAAAACCAAAGGAGGAAACCACCGTCGAGACACAACCAGTCTTCAACCTCCAAGAAAAGTGGCCGAATGGAACGAAAGAGCAGACACAGGTGGTCCCTTTCCCGGCGGCGGTGAGAGCCACCGCACGCCGGAGAGGAAGATCGGAAGGGATGAAGTTGTGTCGGCAAGGGTTTTTGGGAGAAAAGGGATTTTGCCTCTCAAAAGGCCTTTTGAAAACTTTAATATTCGTGTATGGAGTAAATTATGTATTTTTGAACATATTAATTGTAAAATATGATTTTCGATGAATTCATATTATCTTTTTTAGGTTTTTAAATACTTAATATTTAATATATTTTTGTTTCCACTTTTATTTTAAAAAAATTATTGAATTTTAGAAAATTACAAAAACATATGGAATATTAAACTTAATACAACATTTATTTTAAAAAATGTAAAAATAATTTGCATGTTTTCGAACGGATTGAACGACTTTAATTACAAAAACTTAGTGTTCGGTCACCTACAAAATTTTACTACATAAGAAAAAAATATACATACAAAAAAAACGATTGCGGCGGCAATCTCTAGGGTTTAGGGATGGTTCTCTCATTCCTGGAGATTCGGATTCTGTTTGAATATCATAGGGTCATAAATCTCTCTGATTCGGATTCTATGGGTAAAAATTTTGATTTCATTTCCCCAATTCTTCGAAGAATTCAAATCTTAGTGGAGCGGTGTAAAAAATATTTAATTGATTGCGTCGAGGGGATACAAATGAGTTTAGGGTTATCGGATCAAATCAAAGATTTAGGTTCAATTACAAAAATGAATATGGGTCTCTTTAGGGTTTCGTCTATGTTTGTGCTCTGTTTGGCGAGCTTCTTTTTTGGCTTGGGTCTCTTCATCTTGAGTTGTCTGATCTCTCTTGTTTTTCTCTTCATTTCAATTGGGCAAAGCAATCTCCAGAATAAGGATGTAGTAGAGAAGTAACTAGCGGCGGTAATAACAAAGTTGAGAATCAAGGTGCCTTATTTTTATAACTTTAATGGTTATTCAAAAACTCTTATCGACAAGAGCATGAATCCCGGTGTTCAAAGTATGAACAATATGTTGTTTATGCTGCCTCGTGTATGGAATGTGGAAGGAAGAGTAGCGGGAGCGAACTTGGGTCTTGGTCGATTTTAGTTTGACTTCGACAATGAAGATGATATTGTAGAGATCCTGAAAACAAAACCCTTCCATTATCACTATATGTTATCTTTACTTCGATGGGAACCTAGGATCGATAACTCGTACCCCTATGATATGTAATGGGGAAAAAATCATGGTGTCTCTACAGTATAATAAGCTTTTTGGGTTATGTCGTTGTTGTTTTAGTATGTGTCATGACATTACACGGATCCCAACTCAAGGACAAGATGAGGCTGCAGGGAAACCAAGTCCACCAGATAATTCATGAGGCAGTTCTTCCTTCATGAATTACAAGGTTGTAGTTCTGGAGAAGAAGAGTGATGGGAAGGTAAACCATAATCATGAGAAGTACAAGGGGAAATTGTTGGCACATGTAGCGAATGATGCATCAAAACCATTGAGAAAAGGGTCTGATACTCAGTATTCATAGCATAAGAATAGCAGAAACTATGGTGGAGAAGGATCACGTCAAAACCGGACAGTGGTTGCAAAATTTCAACTTCGCCTAAAGCAGAGGTATTTTGTGGAGACTGATGGGATTAACGGTTTGCATCATTCACAAGAGGGTTCCCATTTTTCGAGTCTAAGAGCATTTAATGCTTGAGGTCTTTCACGGGGGCATTTCAAATTAACAGTTGGAGGTTTCAAGGTGCAACATGGCTGATCAAAACGTAATGGGCACATGCAAAAAAGTTTGGAAAGCTTTATTTACATATTTAGAGGAGGTTTTGGTTGAGAAATTAGAGTCATCCCAAGGTTTGAGTGGAAAATAAGAAGTTTTCAGGGAAAATGTGAGTTAAGGGACTGATATGGATGTTGAATTGTTTATGGAGAATAAACCCGAAAATGAAACAGAGGAGGTGACTTTGATAGTAGAGGAACAAGTGGTTGTAGCTACGAGTTTGTTTGTGAGTACAAATGGTAAAGTCATCGGTTGGTGTGGTAGTTGATGAATCACACGAACCCAATGATCACTTAGATCATAAGGTGATGTATCGTATTTTATGGGTTTTAACCGTTGTTTTAAATCCTGTTTTGAGTCTTTTACTTTGTTTTCGAGTTTTTTTGGTGTTTTTGGTGTTTACAAAGTCTTTTAGTTGAAACAAGTGAAAATGATGGAATTTGGAGCAAAAACGGATGAAGGAACAAGTTTCAGAGTCAACAGCGTTCACTCGGTCATGAGTATCGGTCAAGGACAAGTTTCCTGCACCCGTTTGAACATCTACACGAGTACACTCGACCACGGCATCTGGGACTTCGTTTCTGCACCCGAGTGACTGCGCATATCTGCCAGATTTTGACATATTTCCTTTTTCGCCCTGGCTTTTTCCTGTTTTGATTAGATACGACTTTAGACCTATTAGTAGGATATTAGCCATTGTGGAGGCTACGCTTTATTTTTCATCAGACTTTTTGGCTTCATTTTTTTTGTAAACTTGGGGAGACGAATCTCTAACTCTACATCTCTTGAGAAGATTTTTGAACCCCAATTTTTAGTTTATAATCTAATTATGCAAATTTTGTTCATCTCTTTGCTTGATTTCTTTGATTATGTCTGAGTAATCTCTTAGTTAGGTTGAAGGTATTCAAAGGGTTTTCATGATTTGTTAGATCTAATAAGGGTATTTCATTCGGTTGTTCATCTATGATATGTGCTTAATGCTATTGCTTGATTGATCCCCTAGCAATTGTTCTTAGGTCAATTTACTCACCAAAAGTGTTGTTTAATTGTCTGAACTAATCTAGATGAGCAAAATGTCTTAACCAACAGAAGCTGAGTTAAGGAGTTTTGTGAACAAATCAAACGTGATCTTACTGCATATTTAACTTCATAAGAATCGAACGAGAGTTTAGAAGCTTAGGTTGTTAGGCATAGTAATTAGTGCTACAAGAGTAGGCTAGTTATACATTAGTGATTTGAGTTCAAGATGGTTCTTAATCAAATCCCTGTTGAATGATTTGATTTCCTCCAATTCATGATTCTATGTGATAACCCTGAAACCTGACATTTTCCTTTATTGAATTTCTCACTCGTTTATTTGCTAGTTTTCGTGACTCATAAACAACCACAACCATATTTTTGTCTTAGCTTTGCTTTACTTTATAGGATTTGTTGTGTGACACTTGGTCTCTGTGGATTTTACCCCATAAATACTACTTCGATTGCTGTGCACTTGCAGTGTTATTTTGAGTTTTAAACTCTGTGTATCAAGTTTTGGGCGCCGTTGCCGGGGACCAATTGCGTTACCTATAGATCTAAAACTAAAGTTTAGTCTAAGACTTTTGGTTTAGATTACTAAAAATGTTTTGTTTTCTCTTTCTTGTGTGTTTCAGGTACATGATCAGAAGAAGTCAAGGCTCTAAAGATCTGATATCACTTGACAACCAAGAGTTAGCGAGAAAAGAATGAGAAAACATAAAAGCTAGGTTGGAAAAAGCTGAAATGGGTGACAACATTCAACGAGTTATTCCGCCTGCCATCGCCGATGATCTGAAGATAACCGGGTTGAAGATCCACTAGGTGAAGTCCCTCAAGGACAGCATAATGAAGCTCAGTTTCAACAGAATCCTCGCAATGGTGGATTTCAACCTGCACTTGCTAACAACCAGAGGCAGCCTCAGCCTCGAGTTATTGGAGATATCGATACTCCACATGTGTTTTACACAAACTGTGTTGCCATCAGATTGCCTCCTATCAACAAACAAGACTATGAGATCAAGCCACAGATCATAGCGCTCGTCAAACAGCATTTGTTTCATGGTCTAGCTTCTGAGAACCCTATGGACCATATCGAGAACTTCGAAGACATATGCATCACTACGAGGTCCAATGGAGTTCCTCCAGACTACCTGAAGTGCAAGCTCTTCCCTTTCTCCTTGAGCTATGAAGCACTCATGTGGCTAAAATCTTTACCACCATGGCCAATTAAAACATTGGATGAATGCAGAGCTGGGTTCCTTAATCACTTCTACACTAAGTCGAAGACAACTGCACTTAAGAGCAAAGATTATTGCATTCCAACAAACTGGTGCGGAGTCTTTTTACGAAGCATAGAAGAGATTCAAGGAGCATATCAGGCACTGTACACATGATGGGTACTCATAGTTGCATCTCCTAAACATTTTCTATAAGGGTGTTGAGTGGAAGTTTCAGAATTCTCTTGATGCTGCGAGTAACGGAAATTTCATGACTAAGACTGCTGAAGATGCTCTTACTCTGATCGAGAATCTTTGTTGGGGTCAGTTTCCACCTTTTAAGAATCAACGATTGAAAACGACTAAGTATAGAAGAAATGGCGATGGTTCGAATTCTCGTAATGGGCACCACGATCCGTGACTAAGCAGAATGGTTCGGGTACCCCGACCCGTAACGATACAGTGGGTCGGGTACCCAACCCGTAATGATACACGTGGGTCGGGTACCCCGACCCGTAACGACACACGTGGGTCGGGTACCCGACCCGTAACGGCACAAGTGGGTCGGGTACCCCGACCCGTAACGACACACGTAGGTCGGGTACCCTGACCCGTAACAACACAGGTGGGTCGAGTACTACGACCCGTAACAATACACGTGGGTCGGGTACCCCGACCCATAACAACACATGTAGGTCGGGTACCACGACCCGTAACAATACACGTGGGTCGGGTATCCTGACCCGTAACGATACACGTGGGTCGGGTACCCCGACCCGTAAAGATACATGTGGGTCGGGTACCCCGACCCGTAACCATACCGTGGGTTGGGGTATCCGACCCGTAACAATACACGTGGGTCGGGTACCCCTACCCGTAACAATACACATGGGTCAGGTATCCCGACCCGTGTTGATACACGTGGGTCGGGTACCCCGACCCGTAATGATACACGTGGGTCGGGTACCCCGACCCATAATGATACACGTGGGTCGGGTACCTCGACCCGTAATGATACGTGGGTCGGGTACCACGACCCACAACTACACATGGGCGGGTAACCCGACCCGCAACAGAACAGATGGATCTAGTAACCCGAGGCAGGCCCGCGATATTCAGTTGGGGGAATCCCAAACCAAACCAGAGTCAAGCCCAGTGGACCCGAGCTGAAGGTGATGGGTTCGACAAAACCAAGCCAGGCCCAAGACAACAAAGAATTTACGACAAGCCCACAAGCAGAAGTGGACCAAACCTAGACAAGAAGCCCAGCAGGCCGAACCGATTAAGAAAGGAAACAACCGAAGAAACAGGAAATCTTCCTTATCTCTTAGGAATAGGTTTGGCCGACTTTGGCTTGTATATATACTCATGTACACCCTCTAAAAAGGGGATCCGCAATTTCACCTAGAAAACACTTGTTATTCTCTGCAACAGCTTTCTAAACAGCTTTAATAAAAACACCATCTTTGAATCTCTGTTTGTGCTTTCGTGATTTTTATTCAAAAGTTTCAGATCCCTCTAAAAGTCTTGACAAATTTAATTGGTGTGGATTTACACTCCCATAATCTTGCCTCTAGCAATAGCAACCACTGCCTCGAGTATGATAGGAATAGACGTGCTAATAGCATTGACACGCAAAAGATTGATGATCTGGCAACAAAAGTTGTTTTCTTCTAAAGAGAGATCAAAAAGCAGTCAACTATTGCGAGGACAATGGAGATGTTGGGGGTTTACCAGGGTTTCAATGGATATGGTTTTAGTGATCAGGGTGCTGAGGTTAACTACGTTGGAAGCCATGGAAAGTTTCAGACAAAAACGTGCAAAATCCGGGCCATAACAGCTTTTCACAGGATTTTCAGGGAAAAACGTTCGTACAAAATCCGGGTCAGAATAATTTCTCTCAAAGTTTTCAGAACGATGGTCAGTTTCAGGGTAACCAATTCAGTAGTGGATTCCAAGAAGGTTATCAATCGCTTTTCCAAGCTCCGATGAGCTCAACCCCAATGCCCTAGGATAACAAACTTGAGCTTCTCATGCAACAACTTCTAGAGAATCAACAAAAGACTGGAAAAGACATAAATGTTAAAGCTGACAGCATGTATAACGTTCTCAATGGGAAGATTGAGACGTTAACTTCTCATGTCAATGGACGGTTTGAGGCACTTACTAATCATATCAAAACTCTTGACACACAAGTAGCTAAGATCTCAGCAGCAGCCAAGAGACAACCAGGCAATCTTCCAGGAAAAGTTAAGAAAAATTCCAGAGAACATTGCAATGCAATATCAGTTCACAGTAAGATGGGGATTGTACCAGCGCTGCTTAAATGGGAAGAAGTAGAGGAAGCTACAGAATCATTACCATACATCCCTAGAATCCCATACCCTCAAGGACTAAAGGATCATATTGATGAAAATAAGCTAGTTGAGTTCAATAAGATGGTGAGAGAGCTTTCTCCTGATATCTCGTTTGAAGATGCACTTAGAGGTGATCCAGTGTGGGAGTGTAAATCCACGCCAATTGAATTTGTCACGTCTTTTAGAGAGATCTGAAACTTCTGAGTAAAAACCACTAAAAACACAAACAGAGATCCAAAGTTGGTATTTTATTAAACTGCTTAGAAAGCTTTTTGTATGAGAGCAAAAGTACAGAGTTTTGCTAGGTAAATTGCGGATCCCTTTTCAGAGGGTTTACATCAGTATATATATAAGTTTCAGTCGGCTAAGTTAATGCCTAAAGAGATAAGAAAGATTTCCTAATTCCTATGGATTTCCTTTTAGCAAAGTCGGCTACCACCATGGACTTTGATTCATGGGCTTTAACCTTGTCATCTCTTTTGTGGGCTTGAATTCGTGGGCTGGTCGCCTCGGCCCAAATCCCTACCATCGAACCTTGGCTCGGGTGACACCATGGTTCACGGTTCGGGTGACACCATGGTTCACGGCTCGGGTGACACCATGGTTCACGGCTCAGGTGACACCATGGTTTATGGTTCGGGTGACACCATGGTTCACGGCTCGGGTGACACCATGGTTCACGGTTCAGGTGACACCATGGTTCATGGCTCGGGTGACGCTGTGGTTCACGATTCAGGTGACACTGTGGTTCACGGCTCGGGTGACACCATGGTTCACGGTTCAGGTGACCCTGTGGTTCACGGCTCGGGTGACACTGTGGTTCACGGTTTGGGTGACGCTGTGGTTCACGGTTCGGGTGACACTGTGGTTCACGGTTCGGGAGACGATAACTTCGATCCTCTTGTCTCGACCTTGGTCCGTTTGACTTGACCCCGATCCATCTCCTGATCATGACCCCGATCCGTTTGTTCCACTATGGGTCGTGGCACTCGATCCAACTTCCCCATCACGGTTAGGGATCCCGATCCAACCCTTCCTTCATAGTTAGGTATCCCGATCCAACTTTTTTGCAGTTAGGGATCCTGATCCAACTCCTTCACGGTTAAGGATCTCGATTCAACTTTCACAGTTAGGGATCCCGATCCAACTCCTTCACGGTTAGGGATCCAACTTTCACAGTTAGGGATCCCGATCCAACTCTTTCACGGTTAGGGATCTCGATCCAACTTTCACAGTTAGGGATCCCGATCCAACTTCTTCACGGTTAGGGATCTCGATCCAACTTTTACAGTTAGGGATCCCGATCCAACTTCACGGTTAGGGATCTCGATCCGTCTTTCACAGTTAGGGATCCCGATCCAACTCTTCTTCACGATTAGGGATCCCGGTCCAACTCTTCCTTCACAGTTAGGGATCCGGATCCAACTCTTCCTTCTCAGTTAGGGGACACCCGAACCACGGTTAGGGATCCAGCTGTTAGTACTTTTTCATACTTAGCCATTTTTCAATCGTTGATTCTCAAGAGGTGGAACCTGACCTCAACATCTAGTATATCGCAAGTTTTTCAATCGTTGATTCTCAAGAGGTGGAACCTGACCCCACTCCCGAGCCATTTTTGGAGGATGAGCCATCAACGTGGAGTTTCCAGAGCTGGCTTTGCATTTCATCGTTAATGCCTTTTTCAGGTGGTTCGATAAGGAAATCAGCCAGGACTTGGGATTTTGCGCACGTTCGTCTGCGATACTCAATGTCATATTCGCTCAGTTCTATTGCCCAGTTTGCTAATCTTCCTGACTGACTTGGGCTGTGCAAAACTGACCTTATCGGGAAAGTGCTTAGGACGACGATCGAGTGAGATTGGAAGTACGGCCTTAGCTTTCTTGCCGACATAACTATTGATTATGCTAATTTCTCCACTTGCGAGTACCTTGTCTCGGCGTCTATAAGGGTTTTGCTGACGTAAAAGATTGGCTTCTGCTCCCCACGCTCGTCTCGAATCAACACACCACTTACTACTGTGTACAGAAAAAGTGGTTCCCCTGCTTCTGGTTTTGTGAGGACTGGAGGAGTGGCCAGGTAAATCTTTAGTTGTTGAAAAGCCTCCTCGCATTTTTTCGTCCACTCGAACTTCTTGTTCCCTCGCAATGTATCATAAAAAGGTGAGATGAATCTGTTAAGTGCGCCTACCCTCTCAGTAAGTCTTTGCACTTCCCTTTTTGTCTTTGGTGAAGTCATATCGATGAGCGCATCGATTTGCTTAGGATTAGCCTCAATGCCGCGGTGAGTTACTAGGTACCCGAGAAATTCCCCTGAGGTGATTGCGAATTTGCACTTGGTCGGGTTTAACTTCATGTTGTGAAAGTTCAGCTGCGAGAAGCATTCCTTGAGATGAGTGATGTGGTCCTATTTTCTTAGTGATTTCACCAGCATATCGTCTATATAAACCTCCATTGTCTTTCCGAGTTGACCGGCGAACATCTTGTTCACCAGTCGCTGGTACGTTGCTTCGGCATTTTTCAGACCGAATGGCATCACCTTGTAGTAATATATAACACGATCCGTTATGAAAGTGGTCTTCTCGCGATTATCGGGGTTCATCAAGATCTGGTTGTAACTTGAAAAGGAATCCATGAAGGATAGTAGTGCATTCCCTGCCATTGCTTCAACTAAGCGATCGATATGTGGAAGGGGGAAGCTGTCTTTTGGACAAGCTTGATTCAAGTCAGTGAAATCCATGCACACACGCCATTTTCTATTCTTCTTCTTGACCACCACTGGGTTAGCTAGCCAATCCGGGTATCTCACCTCAGTTATTGAACCGACACGCATGAGTCTTTCCACCTCATCATTCACTGTTTTAGCTCTGTCTGGCCCAAGCTTTCTCCTTTTCTGTTTTACTGGTTTGAAAGTCGGGTCAATGTTCAGTTCGTGGCTCGTTATGTGGCTCGTTATGCTGATATCGATGCCAGGCATGTCATCTGCTTCCCATGCGAAGGTGTTGATATTTTTCTCCAAGAATGCAATGAATTCTTCTTTGATATTTTCGTCTAACATTGCTCCAATTTCTACGCATCATTCTGGATTTTTATTGTCGATGCAAACTGATACGACGGGGTCGCAAGTTGGTTTAGACACTTCTTCTCCGCGATCCAACGCGATCTGTAACTGCTATAACAGTTTGGAAAGCTCTTTCACCGGTTCTCTGTCGGTCTTTATCTTCTTGCGCTTTGAACTTGCCGTCGGATCGGTCACCGGGTTTCTGAGCTTGTGTGCGGCGAGAAAGCAGACACGAGACTCTTTTTGGTTTCCTCGAATCGTTTTCACTCCGTTTGGTGTAGGGAACTTGAGGCAGAGATGGTAGGTTGAAACGGTTGCGCGCATGGAATTTAACCAGAGGGTCTCCATGATGACGTTGTAGATGGCCGGGTGATCAGCTACCAAGAATTTGACGATCTTTGTCACCTCGCCAGCTTGGACAGGCAGTTTGATTCTCCCAGTAGTCATGGTGGTTTCTCCAGAGAATCCAGTCAATGGTTTGGGGGTAGATATCACTTCGGACATGTCCACATTCATTCTTCTGAGAGTCTCGAGAAAGATTACGTCTACAGTGCTCCCGATGTCTACCAATATGCGTGCTACGTCGCAGTCATTGATGATTAACACGATTACGAGAGGGTCATCATGTGGTCTGTCGATTCCGATCGTCTCTCTTTCCTCGAATGATATCACGTTGTTTGAAAACTTTGATGGTTTAGACCAGTTGATACTGATGTCCGCCGTTCGCTGGAATGCTTTGATTGATGAGACGGTATCTGAGCAGTAGTGAGATCCTCCCATAATCATGCTTATTCTCCTTCTCGTTCCGGAGGGTGGTGCCTCGTCATCCCGTCTGTCAGGCTTGGAATGATCTTCTTTCGTCAGATCGGATCTATGTGCGTTCATATCCATCTCGAAATCCTTAAGGCTGATGTTCTCTCCAAGTTCGCCAGCTGCTAATTTTTTGGCGAGTTTTAAGCCAAGGATGCGACAGTTTGCAGTTGAATGCCCATAGATGCGATGGTGTTCGCAGTAAGCCGTTTCGTCGTAGAAGCTGTCGCTTTTGGTCCATGTGCTCCATGAGCTTCTTCCACAGCCTCGGCCTCTTCCTCGACCGAATCCAGGAGCGTCAATTTAATAGTTATGAGCTCCTCGAAAGCCTCTCTCGTGCTGGATATAGCCGGAACCTTGGTTGTTCTTCCTAGCGTTGGAAGGGGTTGAAACTTTGGGGAGAATGGTTCGTTGTCTTGGCCTTCCCGTACTTCTCGGTTAGGATTTTCATCTCTTCTTCTTCGGTGATGAAGTCTGCGGCTCGATGCATAGCGTCCTATATCATCGTGGGGGCGTTCAGCGCAATTTCTTTACGAAAATCGGAGTTGAACTAGAGTGCTCGCTTCAGGGCTAGTAGGGCTGCTTTGTCACATAACAGCTTTGAATCTTCCGATTAAACTCCGGAGTGTTTCGTTCTGCCCTTGAGCTAGGGTCCACAGGTCAGCGTCAGAAGTTTCGGGATCCATGAATATGGAATAATGTTTCAAGAATGCCGCAGATAGTTGGTTATAGCTGTTGATGGAGTTCCGCTCGAGCCTGGAAAACCACTGGAGCGCCGGTCCATTGAGATGCTCCACGAAGAGAAGGCACTGTCCGGCGTCTCTTTCATTTTCTTTGAAATTAGAGCGTCCCATGGCTATAGTGAAAGCCATTAGATGCTCTTTTGGATCGGTTTTCCCTTCGTAGATCGGGACTTTCATCTTTCCAGGGTCGGAAATTCTTGTGCCAGTAATCCGTGCTGTGAACGGGGTGTTTTGTGCTTCCTCCAGTACGCTATCTATTTCTGGCACCTTGCTAGTTGCTTTGTCCATCATGGATCAGACGGCTTTTATATCGGCAGCAGCTCGATCCATATCTGCTCGCATCATAGCCATCTCTTTTTTTCTGGGCTCGGACTCCTGCTCTGCGCTCTTCGTTGATCCGTGCTTGCTCAGCCCAGAGTATATTCTCCTCTTCGTCGGTTAGCTCTTGATCTCCTTCTAGGATGGCCTCGCATCCTTCAGTTCGGGTCTGGCCACCTGCTAGGGGTTCGGGATCATCACGGCTTTCCATGTTATGTTCCACTCGGTTCACCTCCTCCAGATTGATGATTGGGGCCGGCTCCTCCTCCGTTGGTGTGCCGCCAACTCCTTGCGTTCCAGGAGCTAGGTCTGCTGAGTTTGTATTGAGTCGTGGTAATCCGCCGCGACTTCTTGGTGGGTTGACCGGGGTTGTGAAATCCAGGGCCGTCGGGTTGAGGCGCCTTTCGATCCGCCTCGCTGGGTCAAGACCTGATCCCACACCATGGGTTCGACTCACCGTTGCCAAGGCTTTCAGCTCGCCTGTCATCGTGTGGTTGAGTCTGTCTTGCTCCTCCGCCTTCTTGAGCAGCGTCTCCAACATGATCTTCATCTCCGCCAGCGTTGTTGAAGTCTCCCCAGCATTCGCGGATTGGTTCGTCTGATCCTCCATGCAAGTGTTCCTCACATCGGTAGCGTCTTGCACTCCATCGTTGGTCATCGTTCTTTGGATTGGTTTTGCGGTGGCTCTCTTGAGTAAGAAAATTTCCTCCCCCTCATTCTAGCGCCAAATTGTGGGAGTGTAAATCCACGCCAATTGAATTTGTCACGTCTTTTAGAGAGATCCGAAACTTCTGAGTAAAAACCACCAAAAACACAAACAGAGATCCAAAGTTGGTATTTTATTAAGCTGCTTAGAAAGCTTTTTGTATGAGAGCAAAAGTACAGAGTTTTGCTAGGTAAATTTCGGATCCCTTTTTCAGAGGGTTTACATCAGTATATATATAAGTTTCAGTCGGCTAAGTTAATGCCTAAAGAGATAAGGAAGATTTCCTAATTCCTAAGGATTTCTTTTTAGCAAAGTCGGCTACCACCATGGACTTTGATTCATGGGCTTTAACCTTGTCATCTCTTTTGTGGGCTTGAATTCGTGGGCTGGTCGCCTCGGCCCAAATCCCTACCATCGAACCTTGGCTCGGGTGACACCATGGTTCACGGTTCGGGTGACACCATGGTTCACGGCTCGGGTGACACCATGGTTCACGGCTCGGGTGACACCATGGTTTATGGTTCGGGTGACACCATGGTTCACGGCTCGGGTGACACCATGGTTCACGGTTCAGGTGACACCATGGTTCATGGCTCGGGTGACGCTGTGGTTCACGATTCAGGTGACACTGTGGTTCACGGTTCGGGTGACACCATGGTTCACGGTTCAGGTGACCCTGTGGTTCACGGCTCGGGTGACGCTGTGGTTCACGGTTCGGGTGACGCTGTGGTTCACGGTTCGGGTGACACTGTGGTTCACGGTTCTGGAGACGACAACTTCGATCCTCTTGTCTCGACCTTGATCCTCTTGTCTCGACCTTGATCCATTTGACTTGACCCCGATCCATCTCCTGATCATGACCCCGATCCGTTTGTTCCACTATGGGTCGTGGCACTTGATCCAACTTCCCCATCACGGTTAGGGATCCCGATCCAAACCTTCCTTCACAGTTAGGGATCCCGATCCAACTACTTCACAGTTAGGGATCCCGATCCAATTCCTTCACGGTTAGGGATCTCGATCTAACTTTCACAGTTAGGGATCCCGATCCAACTCCTTCACGGTTAGGGATCTCGATCCAACTTTCACAGTTAGGGATCCCGATCCAACTCCTTCACGGTTAGGGATCTCGATCCAACTTTCACAGTTAGGGATCCCGATCCAACTTCTTCACGGTTAGGGATCTCTATCCAACTTTCACAGTTTAGGGATCTCGATCCAACTCCTTCACGGTTAGGATCTCGATCCAAATTTCACAGTTAGGGATCCGATCCAACTTCACGGTTAGGGATCTCGAACCGTCTTTCACAGTTAGGGATCCAACTCTTCTTCACGGTTAGGGATCCCGGTCCAACTCTTCCTTCACAGTTAGGGATCCCGATCCAACTCTTTCTTCTCAGTTAGGGGACACCCGAACCACGGTTAGGGATCCAGCTGTTAGTACTTTTTCATACTTAGCCATTTTTCAATCGTTGATTCTCAAGAGGTGTAACCTGACCTCAACATCCAGTATATCGCAAGTTTTCTAGAGATACCAAAAAAATTCTTATAGTCATCAAAGCACTCTTTGTTGAAGCAAGAAATACACCACCACCTATGAAGCAATTGCCAAAATTAGAAGATCCTGGGAAGTTTGTTGTTCCATGCTCCATTTAACGAATTGAATTCGAAGAATTTCTATGTGATTTTGGGTCTTCCATAAACCTCATGTCTAAGGCTATTGCAGAGAAGCTTGGGATTGCTGATATGAGTCTTGCTCAGATATCTCTCAAGTTTAAAGATTCTTCCACCAAAATTCCACATGGCACCATTCATGATTTACTTGGAAACTGTCTCGTTCCTACTGATTTTCAGGTGGTGGAGATGAATAATGATTATGGTATGTCCTTGATTCTCGGAAGACCTTTTCTGGCTATAGTGGGTGCTGTTGTGTTACCATTATCAATGGGGGAAAGCTGTCAATCGAGACAAAGAGAGAACCTGATGATAAGAGTGAGGTGAAGGAAGTCCTGGATGGAGACCCTCATATCAAAACAAAGAAGACAAGTCAAAAGAACAAGGTAAAGGAGAAGGTGAAGAACCAAAAAAATCAAGGGAGATTTTGATCTGATTTTGGTACCTCAGAGATGTGTTAGAGACATGATTGAGAATAAGGTGAAGTGCAAAGGAACTTCGAAACCTTTCTCCAAGGTTAGAGCTATTATCACATCAGAGTTGAAAGAGAAAAGTGAAGAAGTTGTGAAAGGTATGTTGAGCAAGGTTCTAAAGTTGAAGATTACTGATTGGGAAGCTTGTTTTAGAGCAAGTTCTCAGGCTTATTTTTGACTGATACCTGAGACCGAAGTCAAGCTAATGACTATAAATAAGCCCTTGATGGGAGGCAACCCACTGGTAAGTTTTTCTTTTATTTGAGAATGTTTTGCCTTCTTTTTGGTTTATTTTCACACAGAGATGGTGTGAAGTAAGTCCGGAGGAAAGTATTCATCGTTTACTAACATTATTTCTTTTTGTTTTCTTTTGAGTCATTTTATTGAGTCAAAACTTTGTAGGAACTATGACCTTTCAGGAATTCATGTATGATCAAGATTTCTAGTGACCATTCCACAGAGTTGATTCGAGTTATTCACACTAGAAAACCCCATGTCTTGACTCCCCCCAAAAAATTCTACTTTGCAGAGATCTTGATGCCATTGATGTTGATTCATTTTATTAGACTTCTAACCCGACTGAAAATTTTCTCATCAAGGGCATGGTATCAGGGAAACGATCAAACATTTAGGTTTTTTTTAACCTTTTTACCACTCTTTGCTGACCTTCAATGGCCAAGCTCACCTTTAGTTTGGTACCCACCTTTACCTTACCTTATTTCAAAACTCACGCACTCTTGTTCTTCATTGTCAAATGTGCAGATATGTGCAAACACGTCAGAGAGAAAGGATCGACACAATTTTTCAGCCACTACAAAGGCAGTACCTGAGAAAATTCGGTGTAGTGGGACAATCTGGGATGAGTCTGGATGTTTTCCCTGAGATATTAAAGTAAGAATCTCGTGGCCCTCTGAGACTAAGTATCAAAAATCGATTCCCTTCTTTCAAAAAAAAAATGTGAAAAGAAGACACTACAAGAAATGTGGGTATTAATTGCAATAAAGGATAGCGTTTTGAATGATTTTGCTATAGTTGACTTATGGTGAATTTTTAATAGCGTTTGTGAAATGTCAAACGCTATGATATGATGGACGCCAAAAAAATATGTGTTCGCGCTTAGTTTTTGGTTTTATCTTTGCTCAGTGATAGCAGAGATGACATTGAAAACGTCACCGTAGGGTTAACCCGGAATCTGAAATTTTTATTGCCTCCCAAAAATTTTACTAAGTAAAAAAAATCTGAAATTTTGACATTTCTAGTATTGGTAAGGTTCATCCCAAAAGTAGAACCTAATCTCTTTGAGAAACTTTTTCTTCTTATACACAGAGAACTGTGGAGGCTCAATGTCTGCGCCTAAGTAACTAGCGATGTGGCGATATCAAGGAGTTCCAAAATTTATTCTCTCCTTATCAATAGGACACGTAGGAGCTGTGATGTTTCCATGAGGTATAGCATTCATAGCATAGACGTTCTCCTCTGGTAAACAATCATTCATAGGTAATGACTCTTCAATCCTCATCCTAGAGAGATGATCAGCTACACCGTTTTCTGCACCTTACTTATCTCGTATCTCCATATCAAACTCTTGAACTCAAAGGACACGTCCTTACAGAGGAGTTGAGTAAGTGGTCGAGTAATCTTGGAGAAATCCTCTAAGAATCTCCCATAGAGCTGGCATGCCCTAGAAAACTTCTTACACCCTTAACGTTTGATGGAGGTTGAAGGCTCACCATTACCTTAATCTTTGCCTTATCTACATCAATTCCTTTACCATAAAGTGGTACTTCTCCCAATTCAACACAAGATGTTTATCTTCGCAACGTTGCAAAACCCTGCTAAGATTTGACAAACAAACTTCAAAGGAAGAGCCATAAACTGAAAATTCGTCCATAAATACCTCCATTATGTCTCCTATAAAGTCCGTAAAGATAGCCATCATGCATCTTTGGAATGTGGCTAGAGCATTACATAATCTAAATGGCATTCTACGATAAGCAAAAGTGCCACAGGGACATGCAAAAGTTGTCTTTCTTGATCATCGGGGTGAATCGGAATATGGAAAACCCTGAATAACCATCAAGAAAACAATAGTAGGGGTGATTAGCAAGACGTTCAAGTATTTGATCTATAAAAGGTAAAGGGAAGTGATCTTTTCGAGTTGCTGTATTAAGCTTCCTATAATCGATACCCATTCGATGTCCGGTGATCGTTCTTGTTAGAATCAGCTTATCATGTTCATTCTTCACCACCGTGACTCCTCCATTCTTAGGGACCACGTGGACTGGACTTATCCAAGTGCTATCCCGAAATGGCATATATAATCCCTGCTTCTAAAAGGTTCATGATCTCTTTCTTCACAACATCTTTGAGGTTCGGATTTAGCCTCCTTTGATGTTCTATAGAAGATGCAGATTCGCCTTCTAGATGGATCCTATGCATACATAGGTCTAGAGATATGCCAGTAATATCATCAAGAGAATAACCTAAAGCTTTGCGATGCTTTCTCAGCTAACAAAGAAGTAAGGCCGATTCGACATTATTCAAATAAGATTTAATAATCACAGGATAAGTTTTATTAGGACCAAGAAACGCGTACCTTAGCCCAATGGGAAGCTCTTTGAGTTTAACTTTAGGAGCTTTTAGTTCACTCCAAGGGTCCTTCATCATAAAGAGCATACCGCGAGTAGGAAGTGGAATTAATACAATGAATTCAAAAGCATCAAACCTCTCTTGGTCGGAAGAATCGAAACACATCGAAATGGTACCAGCCGTACTTAATTGCCATGTATTTAGCTATTGAGCCTCAAAGTTTATGTTTTTATGTAATCGCAGCATCAAAAAGAAATTTTGAATTTTCCACGGAAGCCGGCTCGAAATATTTGATCTTAGGTGCATTTTCCTCTGGAATATTATTGTTTGGGTACGACCGGACAACTACCGATATCAATTAATATCTTTTTTTAGAATGTTGTTGTTAAATAGAAAAATATCTATCTGGCCAAGTCCCATTAATTGATCATAACGATATCGTGGAAATGTTGCACGGACCCATATATATAGGAACAGAAAGAGAAGAACCTTGATACTAAACCAGATCGAACCCGGGATCTTCTTGAAAATGGGAAGATGTAGGATAGGCGGCCAACCTCCTGGAGAGAACAATGTGCATGGACCAGGTGAGTAGGGATGCAACTCCAATTGTAGCAGCTACAGTAGGAGAAGAATGCCGATGGCTTTCGTTGTTTATCCAGCAGTTGAACTTTCAGAATAGAATAGGCTCAATGACTTTGCCTGCTTTCTTGCTTGCCCCGCTCTCCTTAGAAGCGTTGGTTGAACCGCTGGACTCTATCTCCATTGATTACTATTGGAGGGGAGCTAAGAAGCTATTTTACCTACGCTAACACTTCAGCTAGAAAGAAAGTACTATTTATCATTATATAGAAAAGCCTTGAACCGGGTTCAACTCTTTAGGAGAGGTCTTGGGTGGCGTGGCTTGATTACAATCTTTCTCCAAAGCAAGATACGCCACTACCTTATCATAAGTGTTCACCGAATCGAGAATTTAGAGCCTAATCTTGAGTTTCATCGTTTAGATACCCATCATCTCCTTCTATGTGTCAAGGCAACTTCCAAAGGGTCATTTAGAATGAGCTCTTCAAACATCTCACCAGAAACTTCACTCAATTGATCCACCCAAGGCACTTAGATACTCTGTATGGCATTAAGTTAACACTAGATCCCAAGTGACAAAGACAACGCCCAAAGGTGGCACCTTTGATTTCACAAGAGAGTACAAAGCTGCCCGGATGTTCTAACTTTTTGCAATCCTATGTCTTGAAGTATGATACTACACTCTTGAGTAATCAACATTAAAATTTCTTCTAAGCTTATGTTTCTGGTTAGGATGCCCTTCATATACTTCCTCAAAGATGGAATGATCATACAAGCATCAACAAAAGGTAATCGTACGGTAAGTTGACTTACAAGTTCCTTTAGCTTAGCTTGCTCCTTTTCCTTCTTTGGATTCTTCAAGGCACTTGGAAAGGGTACTTTAGCCTTTTAGACACGTGATATAAGAGGTGGAATCACGACTTCTTCTTGAGTTTCTTTGGCAGCCCCAACCTTAGCTTCATCGTCGTCTTCTAGTACTTCTACGATAACTTCTTCTTCGGTTTCTTTCGGCATTAGCACTTCGTCCAGCTCCTTACCACTTCTTAGTGTGATAGCATTCACAAATCCTCTCTTTGGATTCACTTCAACTTTTCCAGGAAGAAAACCATCTGGTTTTCCAATTTACCCGCGATAAGCAACTTGAAGATCGATTTGCTTCGCGTGTGATTAAATGGATTCAAACTTGTTGTTGATGTCACGACCCAATGAATCTATTTTGGCGTGAATCTCCTTGCTAACTCTTTCCAGTTCTTGGTGGAATCCATGAATCAAAGATCCGATTCCATCATCAAAAAATTCTCTTGTAGCAATGCCTTAAAAACCTTGTGTAAACGTGGACTGATTTTTTGGTTGGTAGAAACCCTTTCGATGACCTTGAACGAACTGTTGTTTAGGCTGGAAATAGGTCCCTTGAGGCACATTTTGTTGAGTGTAAAAAGGTCTTTGAGAACCATAGTTTCGGTTGAAATTTCTAGTAACAAAATTCTGATTTTGCACTCCCATGTAGTTTACCTCCCTTAAATGATTTTTCTGAAAAATCTCTAATGCACTCTTGATTAAACTCTTCATAGGAGGTTGGCACGTCTTCATAGGCTTGATTAGGCATGGTATATTCCTTAAAAAGTTGAGAAACTATCAAGTTTATCTCCTTGAAACGTGTAGAATCCGAATTGGTGTTGATCGCTTTAACGGCTTCATCATAGCTTGGTGGACTCATGCTATCACTCGCGGCTAGATTCTCTATCAAGACCTTTCCTTCACAATGGGATTATGCATGAAATTTCCATTGCTTCCAACATCAAGAAACCGCTTGTACTCTTGCTTAATTCCTTGATAAAAGACGTTCCACAAGTCACCTTCCGAGAAACCATGTTGTGGACAATCTCTTATGTACTCCTTGTAACGCTCTAAACATTCATGGAATGGCTCGATAGGACCTTGATGGAAACTTATGATCTTGTTCCTCAATGTATTTAACCTTTGCTTGGTGAATAATTTTCCAAGGAAAGCTCTCTTGTAATCTTCTCATGTGGTAATCGATTGGGATGGAAGTGACTTCATCCATCGAAGTGCTTTGCTCGCCAAAGAGAAAGTGAATAGGCGACATCTAAGATAATCAACGGGGACTCCATCGGTGTTGATGGTACTGGATAAGTCTTCAAAAGAATCAACATGATCCAGATGATTTTCTTGTAGAAGACCATACAACTGATTTTGCTTCACTAGAGCGATAACTCGAGGTTTTAACTCCAAGTCTTGGTCTTGTGGTGGTGTAGAATGAATTGGATTGCGGTCCATGAGAAGAATTGATGTTGAATTGAAGTCTCCCATGGACTCATGATTAGGCGCCTGCCGTTCTATATCATGATATTGTTGCTAAAATTCGCCGAGGTGTTGTCCTAATCCGAATGATTGATTTTGGACTCCAACACGAGCTGGTTGTTCGAATTGGTTTGCTCCATGGGGTTGAGGTGGGCGTGGTAGCTGCTGGTCATGGTTGAACTAAGCCAAATTTTCCCAAAGAAATCCCTGAAACAATAAAAAAAAAAAACTAAATTAGCAAAGTAAAAGAAAAACATTTTAAACTAGATTCTAGTCCAAAACTTGTAGACAAAATATCAAAGGTTCCCGGAAACGGTGCTAAAAACTTGATCTAGTGAGTTTTAAATCCAAATAAATTAACTGCAAGTGCACAACAATCACAATAGCATAGAAGGGATCGAATTTACAGGGACCTAGTGTTGTACTACAAATCTCTAAGAATCAAATCGAGCTAAAACTAAAATATTTGGTTTTTGGTTTTTGTTTTTCATTAAACTAAGGCACGAAATTAAGCAACTAAAGAACACGAAATTAACTAAGTAAAAGGATTAAAATTCAATAAGAGAAAATGTTAGGCGGTAGGTTCATCGCAGAGATTCATTAATCATAAACAATATATCGAATTTCAGGGATTTTAGAGAAACCGTTCTAGAACTCAAATCACTAAGGTATAATCTTTTCACTGCCGTGGCTCCGATCACTATGTTTTAAAAACCTAATAGACACAACTATCGCATGTTATTACAAGTTGAAAACACGCATTAGCTAGTTCATGATTCAATTATTCACAATACTCCATAGCTTTCGACTGGTTATGATGCATTGCTCATCAAATACTAGTTCAGGAAATATAACAAGATTTTGGAGAGTATATTAACCCAAGGTCTGATGCTAGTTGATCAAAAAAACATGCAGCATTACGAGTAAGTAAAGATCAAGAAACCTATAGATTATCCCTAATTTATTCGATAAAAGTTAACAATTCATGAACTATTTGATTTCCTATAACCTAACTAGTAAAACTGTGGGAGTCGAAACTCGCACAACTAAATTTGGTAAGAGAAATTTTAGGGATTCGACAAACTTCTATGAAAAGAAACACAAGAACAGAGATCCAAAGATGGTTTTTTTTTATCTAAGCTATTTAGAGAGCTGTTGCTGAGAATAACAAGTGTTTAGCTAGGTCAAATTGCCGATCTCTTTTTCAAAGGTGTTCGTGTCTATTTATACAAAAATAAGTCGGCTAGGCCTCTTCCTAAACGATAAAGGAAAACTTCCTTATTCTTTGGGATTTCCTTTCTTCCCGGTTTTTTCTAAGGCGGTGGAAATTCATGGGCTTCTTTCTTTGCCTCGTCGCCTCGGTCCACCAATATCTTGTGGCTCGTTGCCTCGTCCCATCAAGATGTTGGGCTTGTTGCTTTATTGGGTCATTGGTGGGATGGCTCGTGGCCTGCCTCTCCTTGATGTCGAGCCAGGGAGTTGGTTAGTCGCCCATTTCTCCTTGATGCTAGCCAGGGAGTTGGCTCGTCACCTGCTTCTCCTTGATGCCTAGCCAGGGAGTTGGCTCGTCAACTGCTTCTCCTTGATGCCGAGCCAGGGAGTTGGTTCGTCAGTTCTTTGGCTCGTCACCGTATGCTGGTTTGCCAGCATGTTGGCTCGTCACCGTTTGTTAGTCTGCCAACATGTTGGCTCATCACCGTTTGCTAGTTCGCCACCATGTTAGCTCGTCACAGTTTGTTGGTTCGCCAACATGTTGGCTCGTCACCATTTGTTGGTTCGCCAACATGTTGGCTCGTCACCATTTGTTGGTCTGCCAACATGTTGGCTCGTCACCGTTTGCTGGTTCGCCATCATATTGGCTCGTCACCGTTTGTTGGTTTGCCAACATGTTGGCTCGTCACCGTTTGTAGGTTCGCCAACATGTTGGCTCGTCACCGTTTGTTGGTTTGCCAACATGTTGGCTCGTCACCGTTTGTTGGTTCGCCAACATGTTGGCTCGTCACCGTTTGTTGGTCTGCCAACATGTTGGCTCGTCACCGCATGTTGGTTTGCCAACATGTTTGGTTCGTCACCAAGTATTTGGTTCATCATCATTTCCTCCCGATGCCGAGCCAGGGATTGCGGGTTGCCAGTGTCTCTCTGTGATGTCGAGCCAAGTGTTGGCTCGTCGCTACTTTTTCCTGATGCTGAGCCAAGCGTTTGGCTGGTCGCCGCTTCTTCCTCGTCACCGAGCCAAGTGTTTGGCTCGTCACTGCTTGTCTCTGTCGCTGAGCCAGGTGTTTGGCTTGTCGCTGCTTTTCTCTGTCACTGAGCCAGGTTTTGGCTCGTCGCTGCTTCTTCCTGCAACCGAGCCAGGCGTTTTGGCTTGTCCCAACATCTACACTTGGCCTTTCTAGCAGTTGATCTCGGTGGGGTAAAAACCGAACCCAACAGTAGCCCCCAACTCGGTAGTATTATTGATAATACTGACGAGGTGAAGAATCAGAATTGAGATCAACGTTCTTTGGGTTACCGAGCCAAATAGATAGTATTACCGAAGCTGTATCTTCAAACCGGGTGGCATTACCAAGGCATGCTTTCTTGACACGCTACCTAGCCAAACTACTCCGTTGTCTGCCTTGTCGAGCCATTTTGGCTCGAAATTTTGTCGAGATGTTGGCTTATTTATCTGCCGAGGTGTTATGATGATGTAGTCGAGCAGTTTTGGCTCGTTGTATTTACTTTAGGCTGCCAGGTAGCCAAAGTTTCCATGCCGTCTAGGTTATCTGACTACCGACCCATCTGTGCTGCCGAGCCACTGTGATATGCTGCCGAGCCATCTTGCTGAGTTTGATTTTTTTTTTACTTTGGAGATAATGTTGGCTCGACAGAGTATTCTTCTTATCACGACTATAACTTTATTGGGAACTGCAACCGTTTTTGCGTGTTTCCGAGGTCATGTGGTGTCACGCGCTATGCTTTTTTATGCCTATAAGTTCAGATCCTCGTCTCACTCCTCATAAGTCATTTTTCTTCATTTCCGAAAAAACAGGTAGCTCTCTTCTCTCTCTTCTTTTCTTTCTTTTTTATTTAGGTTGTTCGCTAGGTCTTTATTGTTTCTTCCTTTCCGCCGCCGATCCCTTGAATTTTCCGATCTATCTTCAAATGTGGGTCGACGGTTCTTTAAATTATCCGATCCATCTTTAACACCCTCCGACGACTTCTTGCATTTTCCGATCCATCATCATCTATCTTCGGTGTGCTTGAGTTTCTCCGATCCATCATCACCTGGATTGCGCCGCTGCCCTGATCTTCTATGTCCCCGAGCCGAAATTTCTCCAATTTTTGCTAAGTATCAGTTTGCTTCCGAGCCAAACTCTTTCCAGCTTTCTGCCAAGTATCAAGCGTATTCTCGAGCCAAAATTTGAGTCTTAACAGGGAAATTAATAAAAAAAAGGAAGCAAAACCGACTAAAAGAGGTGTAAACCAAGCTACAAAAGCTCACACAAGTCAAAGAAATCATCCAAGCCAAAATATTCACAAGTTATTGCAATATACCAAGTTGGACATAACTGAAGCGCTAGAAGTTTAGCTACGGACGGAGGCTCAAAAGGACTTGTAATTAAATGAAAATTGGTAACAAAAAATATATTTGAGTTAGCTTTCTAATGAAGTTGGAATCATATCATTTGGAGCTGTGGTAGAAAACATACACCCAATTTACTGAAGACATGTCAATCTGCCACAAAGTTAAAGCAAGCCCAGAACGAGTCCAGTACCGGATTAGGACGTGGACCAGTGTGGGAATCGAAACTCGCACAACTAAATTTGATAAGGGAAATTTAGAGATTCGACAAACTTCTATGAAAAGAAACCAAGAACAGAGATCCAAAGATGGTTTTTATTATCTAAGCTGTTTTGAAAGCTGTTGCAAAGAATAACAAGTGTTTAGCTAGGTCAATTTTTCGATTCCTTTTCTCAAAGGGATACATGTCTATTTATACGAAAATAAGTCGGTTAGGCCTCTTCTTAAAGAAGAAAGGAAAACTTCCTTCTTCTTCGAGATTTCCTTTCTGGTCTGTATAAGTCGGTTCGGTCGTGGGCTTCTCACCTTCCCTTTTTGCCTCGGCCCACCAATATCTGGTGGCTTGTTGCTTCATTGGGTCATCGGTGGGCTGGCTCGTCTCCTCCTTGTCTTTTCATTTGTCATGTTCTGCTTGTCGTGTCACCATGATGTTTTTCCTTATAGATGCTTCCTTCCAATGCCGAGCCAGATGAGTTTCATTGTTGGCTCGTCACCTCTTTGCCTTAACGCCGAGCCAGAATGTTAGTCCGCTAACATGTTGGCTCGTCACCATTTGCTGGTTCGCCAACACGTTGGCTCGTCACCGTTTGTTGGTCTGCCAACATGTTGCCTAGCCAAGCGTTGGCTCGTCGCTTACTTCTTCCTGCTGCCGAGCCAAGTGTTGGCTCGTCGCTTACTTCTTCCTGCTGCCGAGCCAGGAAGTTGGTTTGCCAACATGTTGGCTCGTTACCGCCTGTTGGTTTGCCAACATGTTGGCTCGTCATTGTTTGTTGGTTTGACAACATGTTGGCTCGTCACCGTTTGTTGGTCTGCGAACATGTTGCCTAGCCAAGCGTTGGCTCGTCGCTTACTTCTTCCTGCTGCCGAGCCAAGTGTTGGCTCGTCACTTACTTCTTCATGCTGCTGAGCCAGGAAGTTGGTTTGCCAACATGTTGGCTCGTCACCGTCTGTTGGTTTGCCAACATGTTGGCTCGTCATTGTTTGTTGGTTCGCCAACATGTTAGCTCATCACCGTTTTTTAGTACCGCCGAGCTAGATGTTGGCTCGTCACTGTTTCCTGTCACTGAGCCAGATGTTGGCTCGTCACTGCTTCCTGTCGCCGAGCCAGATGTTGGCTTGTCACTGCTTCATGTCGCCGAGCCAGATGTTGGCTCGTCACTGCTTCTTGTCGCCGAGCCAGATGTTGGATCGTCACTGCTTCCTGTCACCGAGCCAGAGATGTTGTTCGTCGCTGTCTCCACCGTTATCACTTGCTCGGCTAGGCTTTTTCTCCACACAGCATTGTCAGTAGTTGATCTCGATGGGGTGAAAACTGACCCCAACAACCGGTATCAGAGCCTGACATCAGCACCAGTAAGGCACGTTTTGAGCCCAGTACCAGATGGGAATTTTGTCCAGTATCGTGTCCAACGTCAGAATAGTTTTCGACCAAATTTCCGCTTGTGCCCTAAACTTAACCCTAAAAGACCCTAGACTTATATATACTTGTTTTAGCCTTTTGTTAAGTACAATCTACCACGAAATTCACCCTATTACGCTACAATAACAAGCAGCCATGTTTTTATAGATTATTCATAGAGTTTTTGTATTCAAGAATTTCAAGGGAGAAGATCTCATCTTTGTATCTTCGATATCTTGCGACCGAGCAGCGAAGCAGAATTTGCCGAACCAACAGAATCTTCCAGCTCAGCGGTATGAGATATTAGAAACATGTAAGAATGATAATCAAAGGCAAATCATTTTTTCTCTAATTAAATCATAATTTTCGGATTTAATGTTAATGACATGTGAAAATTAGCAAAAATTTTCAATTTAAGCTCTAATGTCATAAATCATACAAATCCTATGTATTTATGATAAACCCAATCAATGAATGCACTAACACCAATTAAACAACCTAAATTCGTTTTCAAGTAAGAACCCAAAATTTGATTTTTGTGAAATTTTTGATTAAATGTGCTAAACATGTAATAAATCCACTAATATTGCTAAATCCATATCTAGAAAATTCTCCAACAACTTAGTGATTGTAAGTGAAATCTAAGAGAATCAAAATATTTCATAAACTTGAAAATTGACAAAGATAGGGTTTAGAGAAAGCATACCTTTGATTTTAATGAATAATGAGATTATGAATTGAAAATCCTTGTGAAAAAACTAATCAAATCTTAGTGAATTGAGCAAAAAACCCCAAATTTTAGGTTTTGGGTGTTCTTGAGCTCAAGAACACTTTTTGGAGAGAAAGAGATGAAGTTGTGTCTTTTTGAGACAAAAAGAGATGATAAAAGGCTTTAAAAATCAGAATTTTAAGTGTTTTTGGTTAAAATCCGGTTTAGGTTTCGTTTAAAATCGGTTTGGGATTAAAAAATAAGTTGAGAAAACTTACCTTTGGTCGAATATGGACCAAAATTTTTGGTCCATATCGTGGTTGATATTTGGCACGATCGTGGGACGTAGGCGGGATGGGAACTGGGTCGTTCATGGGTCAATGGTCATCGACCCGTGGGTCATGAAACTGGGCCGTGAACTTGAATATGGATCGAATTTCCCGATCGATAATACGATCGACACTCAAATATGATACACAGAGTTTTAACCCTAAAATATCACGGCAAGTGCATATCAAACGAAGTAGTATTATGGATCGAATCCACGAGAACCAAGTATCATACTACGAATTATTATGAATGAAACTAAGCTAAGATGAAAATACGATGGTTGTTGGTGGCAATGATAAAACGAAATAGCAAATTAAAAAAGGGTGTGTAAAATCAATTAAAAACAAACGTTAGGTCAAGGGCAATTCGCATGAATTCAGAGATCATGAACCAGACAATTATTCAGGGAGCAATAAACGCAGTCTTGAACTCAAACATGAATGTATAACTAATCCACTGTCGTGGTATCAATCACTTTATCTAGCAATCTAAGAGTCTGAATTGTCGTTTGATCTTAGAATTCTAAACAAGCATTAACGAGCAGGTTTGATATGTTCATGAATTGCCTTAGCATCAGCTTTCGTTGGCTAAGGACAATTCGCTCACCTATGTTTTATCAGGCAACCTATAGCACTTTTGATGAATAGATTAAACCATAAATCAGAGACTAAGTGACCAATTCAGTCTAAGAAATGAGAACAACGATAGGTGAAGACAAGATGATAAATCCCTATCTATGTCTGATTCAGTGATTCATAAATTACCTTGAACCATAAACCTAACTATGAAACTACTCAGACATGGAAGCAAAGAAACAAGAAAGAGAAGAAGAAAAACTCATGATAATATAATCAGAAACCAAAAGAGTGCATAAATCTTCTCAAGAGATGTTTAGACATTGAATTTGCATTATTAGTGCATTCATTACATAATTAGCATCTTTAATCAATTTCGCACAAAAATTCAATTTTTGGGTTCTTAATTGAAAACGAATTTAGGTGTTTTTAGATAAGGGAAAATGGCATAAAAAACCTTCAAAGTACCGACCACTAGCACTTTAAACCTTCAAATTTTATCACTCACACAATAAACTTTCAAAGTGACACATTTAACCCAATAAACCTTCAAATTAGTTTTTTTGTTCGCGCCGACATTTTCGTTAATGGAACAGTTAACTTTTTGTTTGTTTTCCGTTAGAAAAATGACATGGCATTAAATTTGGTTTTAAAAAAACACTTTTAATCAAAAAGAAAAAGAAAAGAAACGAAAAAAGGAAAAACAAAAAAAAAATTCTTCTTTAATCTTCTTCGTCGTCCTCTTCGATTTTCTCCACTCTAGTTTCTGATTCATCGCCTTCAAAAAGCACACTGACGGAAGAGGAGATTTGGAAACTGACGGAAGAGGCGATGGTTGAAGAAGCGGTGGCGGAAGAGGAGGTGGATTCGTTTTCTCCGGTGCCGGATCTTAAAGTCTGAATCGTCGGAGCTCCACCGTCTATATCTACTCAATCACTCTCCCTCAACACCAATCGTTGGATCTCAGCCGTCTCTTTCTCTCTCCTCTGTTCCTTGATCTGCCGCCGTAATCTCTCATCTTCTCTAATCTCGTCGTCTCTTTCCTCGAAACTTCGACTTCACAATCCCTCCCAGGGATATGAGATTCGAGTATCGAAATAACGGAAACGGATTCTCTGAGAAGCTTGCGCTCGAGAACCTCCATCTTCAACAGAGCTTTTCTCTCACAAAGCTCCTCCACCTGACGACGAAGCTCCGAGACGCCGAGCCATTTTGTTAAGTTTCACATGACAAAAAAAGACAGAAGAAAGAAGAACAAGATAAAATATCGTTCTTCGATTAAATTGGAATTCACACAAAAGTCAACGACAAAATCAAAAAAATTCCAAAATCTAATTTTCTTTAAAGAAAAAAGCTTTCAGATCTAAGATTCTACCCTAAGATGCAAGAGCTATCTCCAATTTACGGGTGTAATTTTATTTTCTTCGTATATAAAGCAAAACCCAGATTTTAAAGTCTCAATTCTGAAGAACCCATGTCAAAATTCACAGAAAAAAAATCAAATGCATCGAAGCTGGAGAGGGAGGAGGAAGCGGCAGGAGGAGATGAAGGAAAGAGAAATAATTTTTTTTATTATTATTTATTTAATTAATTGTAAAATAATAATTAAAATATATTTTTATTATAAAAGATTTTTTTGGTGTCTTTTTCATTTTTCTGATTTTTTATTTATTAATTGTTAAAAATAATAAAATAACAATTAATTAATTAAATTTTTTTTAAATAACGGAGTTAACTGTTCCGTTAACGAAAATGTCGGCGCGAACAAAAAAACTAATTTGAAGGTTTATTGGGTTAAATGTGTCACTTTGAAGGTTTACTGTGTGAGTGACAAAATTTGGAGGTTTAAAGTGCTAGTGGTCGGTACTTTGAAGGTTTTTTATGCCATTTTCCCTTTTAGATAATGTTAATGTATTTATTGATATGGGTTTATCATATATACATAGGATTGAGATGAATTTTGACACATTAGAACTTAATTTACAAAATTTTGGTAATTTTTACATGTCATTGAGATTAAATCCGAAAATTATGATTTAATTAGGGAAAATGTTATTTGCCTTTGTTTATCATTCCTACATGTTTCTTATGTCTTGATATGCTCTTAATTGATTTAATTTCTCATTAGAACCAATTGTTTGGGATTTTTCGATTTTCAAGACAATAACATCATTTTTCGAGGATTTTCTTTTGTAGGATCTTCAATGGAGGGTGAGCTTGGAAAAAGGAAGTCTAAGCGAAGACCTAAATCCAAGAGACACCTCTGACCATTCAGATCAAGAGGCACAAGCCCCACGCCCATCACGTTCGAAGAAATCGTCGAAAAGTTCGTCAAAGAGACATGGAAAAGAAATTGTGAGAGATGATGAGGAAGAACTTGGTTACCACCTTAGAGATGAAGAATATGAAGTTATTCCAGAGCCAATGAGATTTATGTAAGTCACACAAACCATCCCACCAAAATCAGCCCCTAAAAATAATAAATCGAGGAAACCAAAGCCGAAATTGACACTTGTTGCAACCAAAGCTCCAAGTGTTGTTATGAAGCATGTTGGACCAGAGATGAAATATAATGTTAATTACAAGGCTGGCCAAGAACATTTTTCAATGATTCAAACTCTAAGGATCGATTATGAGACGCTCGATTTACTCGGTTTTCGAAAAGATGTTGAATGGTACCTTGAAGCTTTTGGTCTTAAGAAGTTTGTTGAGCTTTTTCACCCCACTTATGAAGCCATTACACTTTGAGCATTGAGGAATTGTGTAATATTTTGGGATTTGAATGTCATGACCAGATCAAGTTTAGTAGTAGCGAGGTTCACTATGACACTTGGTTGAAGTTTGCAAATGAAAGGATTACACCCGGCACATCAAAAGAGGCGAAAATCACTCATCCGGCGATTCGATATGTGCACTGACTACTTGCTCATTTTATTTCAGTAGGGGTGAGCCGAGTTCTATCAAGAGAAATGAGTTCTTCATACTTATCGCCCCCTTTATGGATTCCCCTGAGAAGGTGAACCTTGGATCACTTCTAGCGAGGCGTATGGTTGAAGTTAAATATGATGCAGCCAAAGACAAGCCAGCGAAGAAAGTGATTTTGGAGGAACTATCACAACCATTTTGTATCTTGTGGTTATGATTTCAGTCTTGAGATACCTTTGATGAAAGAGAACAAGTTCGATCTTAATGCTCTTCAAAGGATACTTTTTCTATGCGGATGGTATGAGGATTCTACAAGCTGTGGGTACCTTTTCACTCCACCTTATGCGAAAGAGAGCCAATGCATCCTACTTCCATAAAAGGAACTTTCAGCCTTGAGTGATGGTAATCCTTACTTTGACCCTCCTCGCCCTACTTGGTTTTTACGTACTCCAGGCTGTCCTCTTGTGGGTGTTTCGCTCTACTATCAATCGAGAACTCGTTTGGCACGCAAGGAGAGATCTAGAGAGGCACAAAAGACACCGTTTCACAGCCATCCTCCTCCTTTGCACCACCTTCAGTGCCGCCTACTACATCTCCTTTACACGCCGAGTCCGATGAGCTGTTCAGAGCTAGTTTTGCAGAAGAGAATAGCTCTTGAAGCTTAGGTTTCTATGCAAGGCAAACTGATTTCTACACTTGTGAAAGTGGTCAAGAAATCCGTTCCACACTTCCTCAGAAGATCCCCCAGAAGCAGACCCGAGACCACACCTGATGACGATTTAGGCAGTCTTTTGCTTATCTCAGGTTTTGGTCAGGATGAGGACACATGGAATGATTCTCTTAGCCATCACCATTCATGTGACTATGAGGAGCATACACACGTTCACTATGGACAGCAGAGCCTTGTACACGCGGCTGATTCAGATGAGACAAAGATTGTCAACTACGAGTTTAATTGACGTAGATTCCAGCAAGTAGTTCCAGATTCACCTACCTCTTGAGTCAGGAGCAAGTAGTTCCGGGAATGTATGCTTAGATTTTATGATTCAGTGACCTTTGTCGCAGGCTTTGTTCAGGACAGAAGATTTAGAAACCTTCATGACTGGATTCTCCCTATAAAATTTTATCTTGCTTTATCTTTAACTAATCTGATTTTGACTCTATTTATTCAATCACTAATCTGATTTTTATTGTTTATCATTAAGGAGATTAGATCATGGAAATGAATCACACATTCATGACATCTTTTTCCTTTTTACCACCCTTTGTTGTCCTGAATGGCCAGTTCATCTTTAGTTGGTACCACACATATACCCTTAACCTTTTTTCAGATCTCATGCACTCTTGTTTTCCATTTCATATATGCATATATGTGCAAAAACGTCGGAGAGGAAGAGGATCGACGCAGTTTCTGACCACTAGAGATGCGGCGATTGGAAGAATTTGGTGGAGTAAAAAGAATGGAATATCAGAGCTTGGCATATCCTTGGGATTGAAAATATAATGGTAACAATTTTGTGCCTCTCTTGTGACTCATGTACTAAAAGACCCTTTTCCCCCTTATAAAAAAATATATAAAAAAGAATAATAAAAAGGGAAAGGGAAACGTGTCTATAAAGGAGTCTAAGGCCAAAGAAACATCCCAAGGAATGGTGTGGAGCAGTTCAGAGAGTTGGTGTGATTTACATTGTTTCCCGGTGAAAGATCTAAATCTGGGGAAAAGGCATCGAAAGTGGTTAGAAGCTGTGGGCATCAACAGGTCTGTTCTCTCTTGCGATTTTGCATAATGTCTCGCATCCTCTAGAGCGTCTGATAACCCTAAACACTCATAGCCTTACCACTTAAATTAGCCTGTTTAAACTCCTAGCGCCGCCTACCCTGAATGATTCCCTTGATGAGAAATTTCACGCTTAATAAAGAGAGTCGATTGAGGTGTAGTTGAAATTTTGCAGGGTTGCGATTTAGAGTATGGACCAGGCCTGCGATAGTCATGAATGGCGTATGATGAGAATGCCCTCGAATTGATCATGTTACATGTGGATTACATATTATGATCTCGAGGTTCATCAGGTTATGTAAGTTTTCGTATTTTCAAATATATTTTCTATTCTTGGATTTTATTTGCTTGAGGACAAGCAAGAAGCTAAGTTTGGGGGCATTTAACAAAAGTTAGGAATGGAAGCTAACCAAGAAAAGCAAGTTGGTGAGAACCGCCAAGAATGAGAAGCTAATGGAGTTGGTGTTGGAAACCTACCTAGAGATTATATTCATGCTTATAGAGAGGAAAGAAGGATTGGAGCATTTGATGAGCCATTGACTAATGGTATAAGAACCAAAATCTGCCCTCCTCCATGTGCCAACAACAATTGGGAAACCAAGTCTAGTTTGATTAATATGGTACAAAATAATCGGTTTTTCGGACTTCCAATGGAGCATCCTATAGAGCATCCGATGATGTAATCACACTTACTTTGTTCCCATTCTCACTAGAAGACAAGGCGAGCCCATGGGAGAAAAGTGTAGTTACTTCATCTATAACTACTTGGGATGAATGTAAGAAGTGTTTCTTTGCCAAGTTTTTCTCCAATCAACGAACCGCAGGGATAAGGAACGACATCACTAGCTTTAAACAAGGCCGCGATGAGACTCTATATTAAGCTTGGGAAAGAATAAAGGGCCACACTAGGTCATGTCCTCATCATGGAGTCCTATGGAGGCACTTATAGGAATATTTCATAGAGGCAATGAGGAGAAGTATTATATTTCTCTCAACGCGGCAAGTAATGGTGACTTTGGAAGCTTATCTATCGAGCAAGGAGAGCAACTTATTGAGTGTTTGGCTCAAAGTAACCAATGCTACAACATGAATATGATAGGATGGTTAGAGAAACAAAGGGAGAGGATCCAAGAATCAAAGAATGGAGTGACAAGCTTGATAACCTCCTTTTGGCTAACAAGAAGCAAGTGCACTTTGTTGGCGATTTTGATGGAAACAATGAGTTGATTTGTGAAGCAAGTTAAGATGGGCAAGAAGAGATAAGCTATATGCAAGGTCAAGGGTACTATCGAAAAGGATTCAATCCCAATTATAGGTCACATCCAAATTTGTCATATAGGAGCACAAATGTGGAGAACCCTCAAAATCAAGTCTATCCTCCCAAGCCAATAGGATTCATCACTCAACAACAAGGGCAAGGATTTGTGCAGCAACAACAACAAGAAGGCTATGTCCTTAAGCAACAATTCAACTTCCCAAGCCAAGTTTCTACAAACTTTCAAGGCCAAGCTAGTACTTCTACTCAACCTACACCACAAAAACAAGAAATCAAAGCTTTGGTTCAAAGGGTGTTAGATGGGCAAATCAAAAGCCACGCGGATATTGGAATGAAATTTCTCGAGATCAACAGTAAGATTGATGTAATGTACCAAGAGATGGATGGCAAGATGATATAACCAATATTTTACCTATTTTATTATGGATTTCTATATATTTTATATGCATTTTATCATGGTTTTATACCTTTAGAGGTAGTTTTCTCGTATTTGTAGTTTTAGAGTCTTTACAGGGAAATTCATCAAAAAGGAAGCAAAAAGGATTAAAGGAGGTGTAAACCAAGCTACAGGATCTCACACAAGTCAAAGATATCGTTCAAGCCAAAGAATTCACAAGTTAACACATTTTACCGAGTTGGACAGAACTGAAGCACCTGAAGTTTAGCTACAGACGGAGGCTCATATGTACTTGGAATTGAATTAAAACTGTTGACGAGAAATATCTTTGAGTTAGATTTCCAATGAAGTTCGAATCGTATCATTTGGAGCTGTGGTTAGAAAGATACACCAGATGTACTGAAGACATGTCAATTTGCCTCGAAGCTGAAGCAAGTCCAGATTGAAGCCAGTACCGATCTAGTCCGTGGATCGGTATAACAGCTCGACATCAGCCCACACAGGAAGGTACTTTCAATCCCAGTACAGACCAAATTAATGGGTCGGGATCATGATCGGAATCAGAACTGTTTTCGACCAAAATTCCTCTTTTGCCCTAAGCTTAACCCTAGAAGACCCGAGACCTATATATACTCGTTTTTAGCCTCTTGTTAGGAAGAAACCACCAGATTAGAGTATTTGTATCAGAAACAAATAGCTACCACGTTTATCTTTGGTGTTCTTCATAGATTTGAGTTTTAAAGCTTCCAGGAGGAGATCTCGCTTTGTACTTCAACATAGAGAAGAATCCCTACCTCTTACTCTTTAATACAAGTTTATTTATCATGATTTCTATCTCTATTTGTTGTGTGTTGTTGGAGTCAATTTTCCACCTGCTGAGAATCGGCGATTCAAAATGATTAAGTATAGAAAAAAATCAGCGGTTCGGATTTTAATAACGGGTACAATGACCCGTCGCTAAGCAGAATGGATTGGGTAACCCAACCCGTAACATCACACACGGGTCGGGTACCCCGACCCGTAATGACACATGTGGGTCGGATATCCCCACCCGTAACAACACATGTGGGTCGGGTACCTGACCCATAACGACACACGTGGGTCGGATACCCCGACCCGTAACGACACACGTGGGTCGGGTACCCCGACCCGTAACGACACACGTGGGTCGGGTATCCGACCCGTAACGACACACGTGGGTCGGGTACCCCGACCAGTAACGACACACGTGGGTCGGGTACCCCGACCCGTAACGACACACGTGGGTCAGGTACCCGACCCGTAACGACACGCATGCGTCGGATACCCCGACCCGTAATGACACGCGTGGGTTGGGTACACGACTCGTAACAACACCCGTGGGTCGGGTACCCGACCCATAACGACACACGTGGGTCGGGGACCCCGACCCATAACGACACACGTGGGTACCCGACCCGTAACAACACCCGTGGGTCGGGTACCCGACCCATAACGACACACGTGGGTCGGGGACCCCGACCCGTAACGACAAACGTGGGCCGGGTACCCCGACCCATAACGACACACGTGGGTCGGATACCCCGACCCGTAACAACACATGTGGGTCGGTACCCCGACCCGTAATGACACACGTGGGTCGGGTACCCGACCCATAACGACACACGTGGGTCGGGTACCCCGACCCATAACAACACACGTGGGTCGGGTACCCCGACCCGTAACGACACACGTGGATCGGGTACCCCGACCCGCAACGACACAAGTGGGTCGGGTACCCGACCCGTAACGACACATGTGGGTAGGGTACCCGACCCGCAATGACACACGTGGGTCGGGTACCCCGACCCGCAACAACACACGTGGGTCGGGTACCCCACCCGCAACGACACACGTGGGTGGGGTATCTCGACCCGTAACGACACACGTGGGTCGGGTACCCCGACCCATAACTACACATGGCCGGGTACCCCGACCCGTAATGGAACAGATGGATCGAGTAACCCAAGGCAAACCCGCGATATTTAGTTGAGGGAATCCCGAACCGAACCAGAGTCAAGTCCAGTGGACCCGAGCTGAATATGATGGGTTCGACGAAACCAAGCCAGGCCCAAGAAAACAAGGAATTAACGACAAGCCCACAAGCAGAAGTGGACCAAACCTGGACAAGAAGCCCAGCAGGCCGAACCGACTTAAGAAAGGAAACACCCGAAGAAACAGGAAATCTTCCTTATCTCTTAGGAATAGGTTTGGCCGACTTTGGCTTGTATATTTAGTCATGTACACCGTCTGAAAAGGGGATCCGCAATTTGACCTAGCAAAAACTCTGTATTTTTGCTCTCATACGAAAAGCTTTCTAAACAGCTTAATAAAATAACCATATTTGGATCTTCGTGTTTGTGGTTTTAATCTCAGAAGTTCCAGATCCTTCTAAAAGTCTTGATAAATTCAATTGGGGTGGATTTACACTCCCACATGTGTCGTGCATCATATATGAGTAGTCATCTAGTTAGGTTTTAGGTTTTCAATGAGTTTCATAATTCGATAATTGATTGATGATTATTTAGGGATATCAATAGAGTCTTCATCTTTACTTATTCTCAATGCATGATTGCTTTACCGCGCATCTGGCAATCTGATCTTAGGTTGATATACTCTCAAAAATCTTGTTGTATTGCCTGAACTAGTATTTGATGAGCTAAGCGTCTTAACCATTCAAATGGTGAGTTAAGGAGTTTAGTGAACTTTATCATAACTTGAACTATAAAGCGTGTTTTATTCTTGTAATAACCTGAAATAGTTGAGTCTATTAGGAAGTTAAAACATAGTGGTTGGAGCCACGACAGTGGAAAGATCATAAATTCGTGTTTTGTGTTCTAGACGGTTCTTATATCCAAAATCTTTGAAATAGATCAATCATTATTGTTGTATGATTCTCTGCGAATTACCTAAGTCCTAACGCTCTTCTCCCATTGAATTCTTGATTTTATTTAGTTTACTTGCTACTTTTATTTAGTTTAATTGATAATCACAAAAACGACAGTCTCATATTTTGTTCTAGCTTGATTTTATTCATTACAATGTGATTGACAAGTCTATGTGGATTCGATCCTTTATCTATACTAATTGTGATTGTTGTGCGCTTGTAGGTAGTTAGTTGAGAGGTAAAACTCGGCACACATCACAAAATAACAAGCTTAGATTCTCATGTGAAGACCATTGATCTACAACTAGCCCAAATCGCATCTAGCTCAAAGACTCTGGTACTCTACTGGGTAAATCCGAATCTAGTCCTAAATCTTTTTGCAATGTTGTGATTTTGGATGAAGAAAAAGGATGGAAGGCTCATCATGGGCCAATGACTAAGCAAGAATATGAAGAAGATGAGCTATACCTCGAGGAGTTAGCTAAACTTCTAGAGGCACCCTATGTTGAAGACTTTGTCAAGGGAAATGAAATGCTAAAAGAGTGTGTCTCTAAGAAGAAGAAAGTGGATGAAGTGACTACATATGAATCTCCACCATACCAACGTACCACCACTTCCTTTCCCACGCTCGGTGTTCTCTAAGACAATCAAGAGGATCCTCACAAGGTTCAAGAATGATGTGGAGGAAGTTGGAGTGAAGTTACCCAAGAGTGATTATTTTGCTCCAATTACACTTTAAAGAAAGCTTATAAAGGATGTCTTGGCTAACCATGGGAAGGTTATGGAAGTTATGAAGAACTATGAGGCAAGGAATGAGGAGAAACAAGAGCCAAGGACTCTCACCAAGAAAAGGAGATTTGTAATTAGATGATGTTTTGTGTGACTCCGGTTCAAGCGTAAATGTGATCTCTTATGAGATGGTAAAAGCTCTCAAGATCAAGGAGATAAAGGAAAACACTTGTTCACTACCTTTTGCGGATGCAACCTCGAAGTGCCCATTAGGAATTCTCGCGGACTATCCTTTGAAGATTGGTAATTGCATTGTGCCAACGGACTTTATGGTAATGGAAATGAATCCATCTCGGGAGCTACCTCTCATTCTCGGTACTTCTTTCTTAGCAACTATCGGTGCAAGTATGGACTTCCACAACATGAAAGCTATACTCCATAATGTTGATCCCTATGTCTCGTACCTTATCACTCCCTCCCACTCAAGCCTATGTGGTATCATCTCTAGTGAAGATGACGTGTGTCATTGAAACCAATGATGGTCCTACACAAGTTGAGAAGAATAATCCTCATATTGATGGTGATAATAATGGTGTGGAGTCATTTGATGGGGATGGTATAGGTTTGCTTTTCGAAGAAAAAGAGGAAGTGTTTCTAACTAAAGCATCCATTACCACTAAGGTACCCATTGTCACTAAGGCACCTAATGATCCCAAGAATAAACTAAGTGAGAAAAAGAAGCCTACTCTCACCTTACACCCGGTCAAGCTGATTGAAGGAGCACTTGAGTGCAAGGCTAGGTGTAAGGGTGGTTTAAAGCCATTTTCTAAGGCCAATATCATTCTCACTCCCAGTATGAACAAGGAACAAATTGGTAAGGCCAAGAAAGCCATGAAGGAGACCTTCAATGTTGAGTTGACCGATTGGGGACGAAGCACTATGGATGGTTCCCTCACTTCCTCCCACTAGAATCTCCTCAAACCGTCAATCTTAGAGACGTTAAACAAGTGCATTTTGGAGGCAATCCCATGGTATCCTTTGTACATATTTCTCTTTAGTTTGATCTACTTTTATGTTTGCTTGTGTGTTTTTAGTCTTAGGAGGCAAGATAGAGCCTTATGGATTTGCTTGTGTGTTTTTAGTCTTAGGAGGCAAGATAGAGCCTTATGGATGCATTGAAGGACCAACATTAGCACAATGGATAAGAGTGCATCGTGCATCGACCAGCCACCACCAATCAATTCGATGGGGTGAATGGCAGGCAGCCTGGTGCACATGCCATCGACCGACCCCTCTCCAACTGGTCGATGGCGCAGGTCGATTTGATGTGCACGGTAAGTTCCTTTAACTTTTTGAGACATTAACTCGGTTTGTTTTGGTTTAGGCCGGTTTATGTTGATTTTAAACTGGTTTAGGGCTTCCAAAACTCTCAAAAACGAATCAATTTTCCTCCTCTTTCATCTCTCAAACTCTTTTGACCAAAAAGCTTTCTTTTTCCTCTAAAGCTCTTTCATTTCTCACTCTCACACATTTCCACTAATTTTCAAAGAGTATTTCAAATTCATCACTATCTTTAGCTCTTATCAACTTCATCTTTTGGCAAGCACAAGGTATGTTTTCTCTCTCGCAACCCATCTCCTCCATTAAAGTTCATGAAAAGCCTAATTTTTGATTTCATGGAGTTGTTAGCTTAGGATTCTAAGATTTCTTGCTTTTGCTTTGGATAAGGTTTACATGTTATGGGTAGTTGATTGCTTGAGAGTTCTTGATGAATTGATGGTTGAATTTTGAAATTTTTGCATCTTAGGGTTCTTGGAGTGAATAGTGACGAAAATATGTGCAATTTTGTAAAATTTAGGGAATTTGGAAAATGATTAGAGCTTTTCATTCAAATACTACCATTAAACTTTTTTGTTAATTAGTGATCACTAAAATGTTGAGAAACTCTCAAATTTGCAAGCTTTGGATTTGATATGCAATTTTTAGCCTGATGAAATAGGAAAAGCTTTGAATTGGTGTTCTTGTTATATCAATTGTTGGTTTGTGTTCACTCTTGAGTTGGTATAATATGTGTCATTCTAATCATGCTACTTGAACTTTGAAAATGATCATACGTCATAGATAGACACTTTGTTCTTTCAAATTAAAAACAATTCTCATTTGAGAATTGCCTTTTGTAGGATCAACTAAGAAGAGCTCGAACGATGGACTCCTCATCGTGGCCAAGACACCACTCTTTTCAAGGGGACAATGCTTTTAATGGATGGTCTCAAGAACCAATTGGGTACTTAAGCGAGCTAGACCGTGCTACCTTTTATCCTACCCGCTTTGCTTTCGCGGTACCATGATCGAAATTGGAATACAAAATCAAGTGAATGATCTTTTGGAAAGGATGCATTTGGAAGGTCTTGCAACCATGGATTATGCAACATACCCCGAGCCTACCAAGTATTTTCTAGCCACGGTTCAATACTTTAGTGATGGACCATATGGTAGAGGGCACATCGAATTCATTGGTGGTCCAAAGAAATACTCAATTCTCTTTAAGGAATTTTGTGAAGTTTATGGATTTCTCGAGTCTAACTTTGACATGGTCGAAGAATTCAATCAAGTATCCATGGTGTGGAGAACACATAGCTATCAATGAACCATACTCACCTATCGAGAGTCGGATGTTAAATATTAGAAACCCTACAATCCGCTATGTTCTCCGTCTCATAGCCAACACCAAATCCGTTTTGGATTGTCTACAACGGATGAGCCCAAGATATATATAGGAGGAATACTCACTCCACTCTTTGAGCACGTTGGCGTGAACCTCGCTCTACACCCCTATTTTGGAGAGGCCAAGAATGGACTTTGATTACATGTTGATCATCCACACACTAGTGGGTCGTCAAGTTCCCAACTCACATGTCTATCGCTTCATAGATGAAGATGGGACCCCATTGTGTTGCTTCTTGCCTCAAACAAGGTATTGCAACCGAGATCTTTGGTTCATATTGCCACGCCGCCTCACGTTTGAGCCTCCTTCCCCACAAAACTTCAATCTCGACTACTACTAGCTCTAAGGTATCACTTCTATCATTGTACATTCCACTTAGATTTTAAGTTTTCATTCTTGCATTTTTCATGATTTCTTCACTCTTCCCTTCGGTTTTGCTTTCTCACCGGGACGGTGAGAAGTAAGTTCAGGGGAGGATAGTTGCTAACATCACTTTGAGTTTGTTTTGTTTTCTTTTTGCATTCTTGAGTCTCATGCATAGTCCATTGCATTGTACATAAGAAAACCACAAAAATCATTAAAATTTGAAAATTTTCCAAAAATACAAAAAAAAATTATCATTTAGTCGCATTGCATACACTTGTATCTTCATTCTAGATTGCATTGTACATATGAGAACAATGATGAAATTGCCTTGTAAAGGTTTTTGACTTAGCATTCAATGTGATCCTCTTGATAATGCGTTTTATTACTTAAGTGAATTAAAGAAAAACTCTCTTATTTGCATCTTGATCTCTTCGCTCAAAACTCTTGGTTTTGTTTGATATTTGCTAAACTTGAAACCAATTCAACTTTATTTGACTTTAATTGGACTTTAAATTATTGCTTAGGTCTTAAGATGCATGTTCATGGTTTTCAAATACACATTTGGGTTTCCTTATTCACTTTTACCATTCTTTGTTAACCCATATGGCCATTCTTATTTTTAGATGGTTTCCCCACCTTAACCCAAATCTTTCATTTCAAAGCCCTTGTTGTTTGTTTGTTTAAGTGAGGCCTTTTTGTGGAAATGCATACACATGCAAAATCTTGAAAGATGGGAACGACAAAGATAGTCTTCCATTAGGCTAGTCTCTTGTGCCATAAGACTAGCAAACTAGGAGGGTGTTGATGTTGTTCATAATTGGTTGGGTTTGGTGAGTGACTTGAGAGATCAAAAGAAAGAGAGAATGGTTGATTTCAAGAAATCAATAAGAAAACCAAAAGAAGAAAAGAAAAGAGAAGAAAAAGAGCAACTATAGGGAAAGGTTAAGTGTATAAAAGAAAAGACTCTAAGTGTTTAAGGCAAAAAGCCTAAGTTCCCTCCCTAAGCTAGAAATCAAAAGCTAGAAAGTGTTTAAAAGAAAATCAAGGAGGATGAAAAAGGAAAGAAAGAAAAGAGTCTAGAAAAGAAAGAACCCCCTAGAGTTAGCAAAAACAAAAGGAAAGAATAAGGTTTGGTTCTTAACCATTTGGTTTGTCTCAAAAGAAAGAAAGTATGTGAGATCATGGGTAGAATAGGTTTCAAGAGACATGAGGGTTTGGGTAAAAGGGAAGCACTTCTTTGTATGCATCAATTGTTCCATTTCTCCTTTGCTTTTACATTATGTTTTGCATTACTATTCTTTGAGAGTAAGTCACTAAAATGTTATGAACCGCCTTATCTTTTGCATCATGAGCCTTTTTCTTACCATGCTGATTGAACAAGTTTCATAGCTCCTAAGCAAGACCGCACCTAAGCACCTAATTGAACGTTAAAGAATTGGTTGATAGGATGGCATGCGGATACTTAATTTTGAGTCTAAAGGCAAAAGATTAGAGTTGCGATGGATGTGAGGAAAAAGGTTGAGTAGGAATTCACTCTAGTGACAACTATGTATTATCTTGAGATATGATGTTCAATGCTTGTGTTATAACCTTTTGGCTTTGAGTTTTCACTTTCAAACATCTTCTCTGATTTGTTCTTATTTGTTTGATTGAGGACAAGCAAAGGACAAGTCCGGAGGCGTTGATGCACTCTCATTTTAGCATCATTAGCATACATTTTCCTTAGGCTTTATAAGCATTTGGCATACATATTTGCATCTTTCCCTTCATTTTAGGTTCCATTTAGTTTAGATTATGTCTTAGAGTCCTAGACTTCATTACTTATTTGCATCGCATTTTTAGTCTTTAGTAGGTTCAATGGAAGTCTAGAAGCAAGAAGGAACCAATGGAAAAGAAGAATCACCAAGTAGAAGGAAGAAGAGCCACACAGTGTACTCTGCATCGACCTAACACTCTCTTTCCGGTCGATGGGACGTGTCAATGGCAAGAATGACAGGTTCCCTGGCCGCATGCTGCATCGACAAGACGGTCTTGGATGGGTATATGGCACATGTCGATGGGATGGACGACAGGGAGATTCCCACATGCTGGTGCACACGCCATCGACCAGGCACTCTCCATCTGGTCAATGGCAAAGTCAATGGCAGAAGCATATCCGGGTTTGACTCGGTTTGTCTCGGGTTGACCCGGGTACATTTATCATTTTCTATAAATAGTTTTGAACACATTAAAATCCTAAGCTTTCTCTTCTCTCTTTTATCCTTTGTGCAAAAGAAGAAACCCTTGGGATTTTTGAATGTTTTGAGGATAAAGTCTTCATCCTTTATGTTTATTTAGTGAATTTTCTTAATCTTTTCTCTTAATCTCTTTATAATGTCTTCTTTTATCTATGATTTTGTTCTTTTTATGATCATAAGTGAGTAGTTTCTCTAGTGGATTATGGGTAGAGTAGATCAGGGTGTTTGATGTGTGATTAGTGATGCTTAGGTCTAGATCCTTTTGATTTCCCATAATTTAGAGTGAACCCATAGCTAGGATTGAAGTAATTAATCAAAACCTAGGTCAAGGTCTTTTCACGCCCCGAAAGTGTTTGTGAAAATATCTAGACCAACTCTAAATATGCTTTTCATATCCTAGCCAATTGACACTTGATGTCTAGGATGATTTGTAGACTCAAATGGACTTGAGAAGTGTTGCTTCTAGATTTGTTAGTTTCAAAAGGGAAGTGGATGATGATTAAGGAATCTAGAAAGGGATTAGTGCCATAGAAGTGAATTAGTCTAATTATATTGGATCCATGTCTTGGGAATGGTTATTTGTATGATTTAGCATCACCAGTCATAGGTTAAACATCATTAGTCTATGATCTCTATCCAAAGTACATGTCTTTATCATATTTGATCATATTTACTTATTTTCATAGACTTTTTGTTGACTTTTTCATATTGTTATTTCTTTGTCTTGATTTCAATGTAGTAATGCTTAGGTTTGGTTTCTTAATCTTGTTTAGTTATTTTTCTTGTTTAGTTGCATCATTTTCACTTAGGTTGCTAGAATTGAAACTAAAACCAAACCCACTTGAATTCACTTAGCTTTATTAGTTTCTTGCATTCTTATTGACTTAACCATACTCTTCGTGGAAGAATGACCTCTGAGTACTATAATGACATTGCCATGCACTTGTGGTAGATGCTTAGAGATTAAAACTAGGTAGTTGAATCTCTTGCTATCGCTCTCTTTGATTTTTTTCTTTTTTGTATTTGGATCAATTCCAATGGATGCTTGACTAATCAAGGAAATATAAGAGTACGTGATAGATTAAAACCATATCCTCAGTGTAATGACATTAAGAACGCCTAGAAAAATACAGAGGAGACATATATTACCTATTTGCCAAAGCACTTGAAAGCTGTGCCAAAACTTAAAGGTCATCGAAGCTATATCATATTCTAGGTGTGACGTGATGTCCAACAGGGCTTCAACTATACTCATATATTCCTTGGAGCCTAGAAAAGAAAAAGAGTAACCATGTTAGATTATATTACAACACATAACACCTCATACATTGTATCAGAATCCCCAAGAGATGTCAACTAAAGGATATGGTGTACTCGTGGAAATCAAGAAACTAAATATGAGCACTTGGGACAGCAAGTAAGATTAGCAAAATAAGGGTCCTATACCAGTAGCAATTAGTTCAAAATGTGAATCACCTAAGTCAGCTAACAATCGACCAATGGTTTTGACATCTTCGTTATCCTGAAAGTTAAATAATTCTAAGAATTTAAGAGGGAAAAACACGAATACTAAAGAAACTTTTCGTAAGAAAAAATGCTAAAGCCATGAAAAAAAATTGAAAATGTTTCTTTTGCACACGCTAAAAAACTGGACCCAGACTTCGCCAACCCAAAACTCAGCAGCACAATCCATGACAAACAGTAGCACTCATTCAAGGCCAAAATCAATGAGACATGAAATACTTATCGTTATTATGCTTAATATGGTTCAAAGCAGGTGAAAGAGGATCTTAAAGTAGTAAAATTAAAAGCAGGAATGCCCAAAATCATTCCATATAATTGACAGTGGCAACACCATAGCAGGTAAAATAAAACTTCCAAGAAGTAACCAGCTAAAGCTAAATAAAATGACTCATGTTCTCTTTTAAACCGAGGAGAAAAATAAATTTAGCTTACTATGCGTTAGTAATTAATGAAAAACCTTGAGACAACCTGACCCGACATGCTCGAAAATAAAAGTACTTCTTCAAGCCAGATTGGCCAATCGCATGCGTACCATTAAGAAGCAGATACATCTGCCCATTGCAGTTAACCTACTCTACCACATCCAATGGTCTTGTCTAAAGTTTCCAGAGACTTTGAATTCCTAAGGATATACGAGTTGAAAACTTTCATTTTAGCTTTTTGCAAGAGATTCTACCATTCACCTATGCCTCTAAAAGTGGATTAGTTTTCAAACTTGAGAGAGCTTCATACACTAATGGATGGCAGGCAAGCACATCAACAGAAATCCTGACAAAGACGATTCCAAAGTTGAGTCTCATCATCATGTAAATTCCCCTGAATAACACAGGAAAACATGTACTATTTGGTGTATCATTTGCTTAGTTTTCCTAGTGAAATGTTCATGTTTATCTTACAAACCGACCTTGTTTAAAAAGTTTCACGGAGAACCTCCAAAAGTCATGACCCAGGTAAGCTTCACGAAACTTGTCCTCTATGTGTGTTGATGTTAGTATATTTTGCATGATTTTAGGACTTGTTTCCCTTTGCTTCTTTTCGTATTTTGCATCACATTTACATCCTTAGGTACATTTTAGGCTAATTTAGATTAGTTTAGCATTTTTTTGAATTTAGGATTAGGATTTTGTGGATATTGCATTCTTTTCTTTTATTTTCAGGTGGTTTGGAGGTATACGCTTGGAGGAGCTCAAGAGATGGACCAAAGGTGCTAAAGAGAGGAGAAAAAGAAGAAAAAGAGCCAAGGAGCAGGATATCAGTTCTTCCTATCGGCTAAGAGACTAATATCCCAGGTGCAAATCGCAGGTCCATGCGGGTCAAGATAAAGGGAACCAAGGAAGAAAGTGGGTCAAAGGTTCGGAATATCGGTCACTCACCCTATACAGGTGGCCGATAAACCAATCCTAGACCCGAGACGAGAGACGGGACGAAGAGGAAAAGGTGGGACGAGTGTGGATCGAAGGAATGGAATATCGGACAAGAGCGATAAGAAGCTGACCGATGTCCCAACCGATGAAGACTGGCAGATATACGAGGGCCCTGCGACTCAAAAACTCACTGCCACTTTGTAGTTTTCTGTCCCTATCGGCCACCAGACCGATATGATCTTGACCGATAAGAACTATTTTGTTGACTTTCTTTGGTTTTCGCTGACTTTGACCAGGTTTAACCCAGTTTGACAATATTGATTCGGGTACTGTTCATTTGGCCTATAAAGATGTTTTGGCCAAATAAAATATAAGTCTTAGTTTGGGAAAATGGTAATTTAATTCCTAAAGTTTTGCAATGTGGCATTTTTATTCCTCAAATATTTGGGTTTCAATTTTATTTCTCAAGTTTACATTGACTTCGACAATCAGGGCTTAAAAAATCAACTGTTAAGAGAACGTTAATGGCCGTTTAACACATAAATAAACTCCAAAACCCCGATTAAAACATAACCCAACTCTTATTTTTCCCCAAATTAGACTCAAGAACCCTAAATCCATAATTTCTCTATCTCTCTCTCAACTGAAATTCGAAGGTAATGAAGACGCAAGGAGGAAAGACTCGAGGAGGGGGGATTGGAGACAGAAAGACTCGAGGAGGAAGGACTCGAGGAGGAAGGACTCGTGGAGGAACGACTCGCGGAGGAAAGAGTCGTGGAGGAAAAAATCGAAGACACTGTAATTTTGAGGTTGAAGACATCATAGACACTGTGATGGAAAGTGTGGTGGAGACAGAGGCACCTAATGTTTTGGAAACTACATCGGCTGATCCTATCAATGTGGTTGAGGCTATTATAGAGGAAGATGCAGTCAACGGTGATGGTGATGAAGAGATTGTGGATACTGATGATGATCGTGTTGAAGGAGATGATTGTGAGGTTATTATCGAAGACACTGCTGGATACAAAGAGATTGTGCCAGAGTTGGATGAAGAAACATAGGCAGAGGCGAATGCAAAGATGGTTGATGTCGAAGTCTGTGAGAATTTAAAGGACCATTTTGGTGCAGCTGCTCGTGAAGATCCAGTTGGTAGTTATGATGATAGTGGAGATGATATTTGGAAGGATGATAGCATTCCTGATCCATTATCTAACTCTAATGATGAATTAGACCGTAGGCCAATTCTTGGAGTAAGTGCTGATGAGCTTTTAGGATTGGGAAAAATGTTCAACAATGCAGATGAGTTCAAGTACACACTGCTTAGGTATTCTCTGAAGTCCTCTTATGATCTCAAGATGTACAAATCCTCAATTGACAGGCTTGGTGCAAGATGTACACAAAGTAAAGAAGAAAATTTTCCATTGAGAATGTACTGTTCTTTTGAGAAGGCCAGAAACAAGCTGATGGTGAAGGTATTTATCGATGAGCATATTTGTTGTAGATCAGGTTACACTAAGCTTTTGAAGGCCGGAACAATTGCTCAGTTATTTGAGGAAAGGCTTAGACGCAATCCAAAAATAAAGTCACATGAGATGGTAGATGAAAATAAAGGTTTTTATAACATCACTTTATGTGTTAAACAACCATTAACGTCCACTTAACGGTTGACTTTTTTAAGCCTTGATTGTCGAAGTCAACGTAAACTTAAGGAATAAAATTGAAACCTTAGGAATAAAAATGCCACATTGCAAAACTTGAGGAATTAAATGACCGTTTTTTCGTTTTGGTTTATACTTTTAATTTGTTTCTTTAGAGAAAATACAATATTGTTATAAAGTTTATAGTATTTGGTTTGCTTATTCTATCTTTTATGTTTTGAATCTTTTTCTTAATATTTTTCTTAATCATCTTTATTTCATTATGCTTAGTCTAGATTATCTTTTTGTCTTTTCAAAAGTTATGAGCGAGTAGTCACATTTTGGATTGTGGGTTTAGTAGATTAGGGGTATTTAGTAGATGATTAGGGATTCTTAGACTTAGATAATATTATATCCTTAGTATGATATGCACTTGGAGCTAGGATTTGACTTGACCACTCAAATCTAGATCATAGGTTATTTTCCGCCCGAAAAGTGTTTGATGAAATGCTTGAATCAATCTCATATTAGCTTTTCTTCCCTGGCCAATGAAAGTTGATGTTAGGATATTTAATGAACTTAATGGACTTTTTTGTTAATGCTTGGAAATTATTTAATTTGCAAATAAAAGTTTAGCTAAATTAAGTAATTAACAAGGTAATTGGTGCCATGAAACTGGGCTAGTAAGTATTAGTGATCCATGTTCTAGGATTAGGCCTAATTAGTAGTCTTGCATCATTAGTTAGTTGTTAAATCCCCTTAGTCAATTGCTAGGCCTATGATCAATTGTTCCCCATCAATAAGTTAATCCATTTCCCTTAATCATCTCATATTAGCTTTTCTTTCCTAGCCAATGAAAGTTGATGTTAGGGTGTTTAGTGAACTTAGTGGACTTGTTTATTAATGCTTGGGAATTATTTAATTTGCAAATAAAAGTTTAGCTAAATTAAATAATTAACAAAGTAATTAGTGTCATGAAAGTGGACTAGTAAGTATTAGTTATCCATGTTCTAGGATTGGGCCTAATTAGTAGTCTTGCATCATTAGTTAGTTGTTAAATCCCCTTAGTCAATTGCTAGGCCCATGGTCAATTGTTCCCCATCAAGAAGTTAATCCATTTCACTTAATCACTCATTACTTATCTTGTCTTTATTTTTGTTTGGTTTGATTAGTTTAAATGCTTTGTTATTGCTTTGGTTTGTTTCTTTAATGCAATTAGGAATTTAGGAAACCCACAAAACAACCCAACAATCTCATTCCCTTAGCTTAGATTAAAATCCTTATAGCTTAATGTGTTAAATTCTTTCCTCCTAGTGTTCGACCCTAATACTATTCTAAAACGACTAATGAGTGCATTTTGAGTGTGGAACTATAATATAATAATATGTATATATATGGAATTGGTGTTTGATATTCATTCAAAAACAGAAAAACGATAGAGAGAGGAAATCAGAGTTGTTTATTATCTTTTCATACATTCGCAACTGACTTTAAAATATCATATATAGAGAGGTTAAGTCGGTAAAAAATGATAAAATAATAAAATAACTTTGATTGATAATCATCAATATTATATAACGTATTATGAACTATAATATAATAATGTGGATATATGGAAGTTATGCTGATATTCATTTATTTAGAAGAAAAACGATTGAGAGAGAGAGAGGAAGTGAGAGTTGTTTATTATCTTTTCACATCCTTACAATTGACTTTGCAATACCATATATATAGACAGCTTAAGTCAACAAAAATTTTTTTAATGTTAAAGTAATGAATAAAACAACCTTGATGGATAATCATCAATATTATATAACTTGTTATAATTTAATTTATAATAATATGTGTATATATGGAAGTGGTGCTTGATATTCATTCATTCAGAAGAAAAGCGAGAGAAAGAGGAATAATAGTTGTTTATTATCTTTTCACAAACTCATAATTGACTTTATAATACATATATATAGAAAAGTTGCACTACAAGAAAACAGGCCCATTTGCGAGGAGAATTTGCGACCACAATATGAGGTCGCAAATTTGCGAGGCGTTTTCTAGGAATTTGCGTCTGGAGTCGCAAATTTGCGTGGATAAATTCCGTCGCAATTTCGTCGCAAATATCCTTAAATTTGCGACGAAAAGATAGTTCGTAGCAAACACGTTGCAAATTTGCGAGGCATTTGCAGGGACAGATATTTTCTAAGATTTGCGACTGGTTTACGAGAATATTTAGAAAGTAGGCACCCACGTTTTCAATGATTTCCAACTGTTTTTTGCTACTAATTGTTTGATCGCAAATGGGTAGCAAATTACTAGCAAATACCTTGCAAATATTTTGTCCTAACAAATTAGTAACAAAGGTTGGTCTCAAATGAGTAGCAAAAATGGCTGATCCTCTATAAATAGCAAGCTATGGGGGAGACGAAAATCATATCACAAACATCCCAAATCTACTCACAAAAATATTTTATTTCGCAAACACACTATAAATCCGATATTTTTTGTGGAGAGGTCGATAATCGGATCATGTCTTGGCATCATGAGATATACACGGTTCGGACATGGATGTAAAACCGGCGAGATCCAGATACCGGTGAAGTGACGAGAGAATTTAGAGATGGTCTTGATCAATTTTTGACCCACGCGACACATCAGTCATTCGCGGTAGAAAACGGTAACAAAATTTTATGTCCTTGTGTTAAGTACAAGAACATTGATCATCATGATGCAAACACTGTTTGGAAGCATTTATATACGAGGGGGGTTTTACCTAACTATTATGTGTGGTTTGCGCACGGAGAAGATTTTGTACATAATGTTCCGGGTAGTTCAAGTACGAGTTATCATGGCAATCAAGATGGCGCTAGTAGTTTTGATAATAACTATGATCAGCATGCTCATCAACAAGATTATAATGAATATGGATATGGTAATAGTGATGGGAATAGGTTTCATGACATGGTTACTGATGCATTTCATGAAAGTACTGCCTCGTTTAATGATAATACTTTTGAAGAACCAAACCCGAGTGCTAAAAAGTTTTACGATATGTTAGACGCTGCTAATGAACCCATCTACGAAGGATGTAGAGAAGGGCTTTCAAAATTGTCATTAGCATCTAGGATGATGACAATTAAAAGCGAAGATAATATTAGTGAAAATTGCATGGATAAATGGACTGCATTGTTTAACGAGTATTTGCCGGAGGGTAATAACTCGGCAGAGAGTTACTATAAAATATAGAGACTGGTCGCGAGTCTTGGTTTACCGTCTGAGATGATTGACGTCTGCATTGATAATTGTATGATTTTCTGGAAAGATGATGCTAAGTTGCAGGAATGTCGTTTTTGCGGAAAACCGAGATATAAAGAGACAGGTGGCCGCACGAGGGTGCCGTTCCAGCGTATGTGGTATCTTCCGATAATAGATAGATTGAAGCGATTATACCAATCAGAGCAGACTGCTGGGGCAATGAGGTGGCACGCAGAACACTTTAGTGAGGAAGGGGTGATCTCTCATCCATCAGATGCGAAGGCGTGGAAACACTTTAACACGGTACATTCAGACTTTGCTGAAGAACATAGAAATGTTTATTTGGGTCTTTGCACTGATGGGTTTAGTCCGTTTGGTATGTCTGGTCGGCAATACTCGTTGTGGCCAGTCATAGTAACGCCTTATAATTTACCTCCGGATATGTGCATGCATCGAGAATTTTTGTTCATGAGCATTCTTGTTCTGGACCCTAAGCATCCAAAAAGATCTCTTGACATCTTTTTGCAGCCTCTGATCCACGAATTACAGGAGTTGTGGCATGTCGGTGTACGAACATTCGATTCATCAAACCGCCAGAACTTCACCATGAAGGCAGTGCTTATGTGGACCATAAGTGACTTCCCCGCCTATGGGATGTTATCTGGATGGACAACTCATGGGAAATTGTCATGTCCTTACTGTCTGGATCAGACTGATGCGTTTCAATTGACAAATGGACGCAAAATGTGCTGGTTCGATTGTCATCATCGATTTCTGCCATTGGGTCATCCATATAGAAATAACAAGAAGTTGTTCAAGAAAAACAAAATCGTCAAAGTCCCCCCCCCCCGTTTATCTTTCAGGGGAACAGTTGGAAGCGCAAATAGGTTATTGCGATGCTCAACAAACTGCAGAAGTTGGGGGTAACTGGTACAGTGTCCCCGCTAGTATGCCGGGTGGGTATGGGCAGTATCATAACTGGCATAAGAAAAGTATATTCTGGGAACTGCCGTACTGGAAGGATCATCTCTTAAGGCACAATTTGGATGTAATGCACGTCGAGAAGAACTTTTTCGAAAATATCATCCATACGTTGTTGAATGTTCCGAGTAAAATGAAAGACAATTTGAAATCACGTTTGGATCTCCTTGGTATATGCGCAAGGCCTGAGTTACACATTACAAGCGATGGTAGGGCACCGATTCCTATTTTTTGGCTGTCATTGGACTCAAAGAATAGTTTGTTTAAGTGGGTTAAGGATGATGTCAAGTTCCCAGATGGATATGTGTCAACGTTCTCAAGGTGTGTCGAGCAAGGGCAAAAAATTTCTGGAATGAAGAGCCATGATTGTCATGTATTCATGCAACGACTACTGCCATTTGCATTGCAGGAGCTTCTACCAAATCACGTCCACGAGGCACTAGCAGGTATTATTCTTGTATTATATATATTTGTAGTTTATAATTAACTTGTACGTTGTACATAATTTCAGGTATCGGGGCATTTTTCAGAGACTTATGTGCTCGAACATTAAATACGGACGAAATCTTGACGTTGAAATCAGACATCGCAGTTATTCTTTGCAACTTGGAGAAGATATTTCCTCCTTCATTTTTCGACGTGATGGAACATCTGGTAGTCCACTTACCGCATGAGTTGGATCTTGGTGGACCAGTCCAATTTCGATGGATGTACCCATTCGAAAGGTTCTTCAAACATCTGAAGATGAAAGCAAAAAATCTCGCAAGGGTTGAGGGATCTATCGTGGCAGGAAGTTTGACCGAGGAGACATCTAATTTCTCGAGTTACTACTTTAGCCCAACCGTGAAATCAAAGAAAACGGGTCGTAAACGATACGATGATGGTGGAGTTGGGCGAACATATCCTGATGTGGGAGTACCCGATGTCTTCTCGGATTTAGGCCGAATGGGTAGCAAAGTAAAGGCAAGCGAGTGGTGTGATTACAAGCATTCTCACGCAGCTCATACTTAGATCTTGCTAAACTGTGACTTCTTTCGACCGTATGAAAGGTATATATAGTACTAGTTTACTTATATACATATACAATTAATTATAATTAATCATCATCCTTTATTATGTGATGCACAGGATGCTCGAACAGCAAATACGAAGGCATTTTTGGAACTTAACGACCAAAGAGTGAGATCATACGTTGAACGTGATTTCGCAGGATGGATGAGAGAGAAGGTAACTATAACCATAATCTTATATATATATATATATATATATATATATATATCTGATATTAATTAATTAGTAATCAACTAATTGCATTTGGCCTTGTAGGTGACCAAGAGGAGGTCTCGGCCGGGAACTTGGCCTCTGTGGGTCCACGAGTTCGTGATGGGGCCTATCGCTAATATAAGAACCGCTAAGATGTATTGTACTCGCGGATTTATTTTCAATACATTTGAGCATGGGCAACGAAGGGCCACTGCAAATTATGGTATCCATGTCCCAGGTGATACCAACTTTTACGGTATCCTGAAAGAAATCGTAGAAGTAGAGTATGCTGGAATGATGAATCTTAAATGCATCCTATTTCGATGTGATTGGTTTGATCCAACTATTGGGGTTGGCGTAAGATCAAGCAAATTCGGAGTCGTGGATGTACAGGGACACCGGAGTTACACTGGCAAGTTCGAGCCATTCGTGTTAGCATCTCAAGCGGAGCAAGTAGTTTTCATTCCTTACCCTCGAACTCTGGTCCGACGTGATCAGAATTGGTTGTCTGTTATTAAAGTTAACCCACGGGGTCGAATTATCGGGGGCTTAGCTGATGATGATCTACCGCCCGTGCAACCTGAAAGGACAGAAACAGTTTCCATCCCCGTCGATTCAAGCAATGATTTGACCAGAATTGACCCGCTTTATAGGGGACTTGAAGTCATATGCAAGGAATCTGATAGTCAAGCCGAGTCAGACGAGTTTGATGAAGGGGACGAAGTTGAGGATGATGACGAAGAAGACGAAAATGGACAAACTTACGTTTCCGATCATGATGAGTAACAATTATGTATCGTGTATTATAATCATCGTTTGTAAGAATTATGTATCGTGTGTTTTTTTTTAAAATAAACCAAGTACAAATTGCGACTAATTTGTGACCTCTAGTCGCAATCTAGTAGCAAAATAATAATTTGCTACTAGATTGCGACTAGATGTCGCAAATTAGTCGCAATTTGCTACATTGTTTACCCTAAACCCTAAAATTCCTATAAACCTTAAATCCTAAAAATCTTAGAAACCTAAATAAACCCTCAAAACCCTAAACCCTAAATTATGTACCGTGTTTTTAAAAAAAAATAAACCATAGTCGCAAATTAGTCGCAATTTGTAGTTGATTTACCCTAAACCCTAAAAATCTTATAAACCTTAAACCCTAAAAATCCTAGAAACCTAAATAAACCTTCAAAGCCCTAAACCCTAAATTATGTACCGTGTTTTTTTTAAAAATAAATCAACTACAAATTGCGACTAATTTGCGACTTGTAGTCGCAATTTAGTAGCAAAATATACAATTTGCTACTAGATTGCGACTAGATGTCGCAAATTATTCGCAATTTGCCCTAAACCCTAAACCCTAAAAAATCTTATAAACCTTAAATCCTAAATAAAACCTATAAGCCCTTAACCCTAATGCATATAGGCTAGTTGAATAAACCCTATTAATTTCTCGAACAACATCTAGATTTAAAGAATCTGCAGAGATTAAGTATGTCACTATATATTTAATGCATTATGATTCGATCAATTTTAGTAGGATTGTCGAATTGCTTATATAATTGCCCGAAACCCTAAACACATAACCCTATGTATAATTATAGGATGTATATATGTATGAACTTTGCGATAAACCAAAACCCTAAACCCTAAACCATTTTTTCTTCTTATTTGATTCGGGTAGTCGCAAATGAGTAGCAAATTTTTGCGACTAATTTACGACGCCACGTGGCAACCGCGTCGCAAATCTTGGCGGTTTAATTTACCGCGTGTTGAATATTTGACCAGATTTGCGACTAGATTGCCACGTGGCATCGCAAATTAGTTGCAAAACCTGGCGGTAATAAAAAAAATTAACCTTTTTATTTTGGTGGGTGTTGAAAAATTGACCAGATTTGCGACTAGATTGCGACGTGGCTTCGCAAATTTAGGCGGCAAATCCGGTTGGGTGAAAAAATGGTGCGTTTTTGCGACTAGATTGAGACCAAGTTGCGACTCTATATATTTTTATATAAGACAGCCGAATTTGCCTTGCTCTTTGCTCATTTTCTCACATCCTCCCTCTCTCTACTCGCAACTCTCTCTCTCTCTCTCTCTAAAAGGTATATTCCGATTTTTTATAAAAATTTATAATTTTTGCTTTAGAATGGTTAGGAATAGATTTATGTATGGAATAAATTTATAGTTTTGGTTTTAGAATGGTTAGGAATATATTTAGATTGAATTTAATTTTTATTAAATATTTTATTGCAGATGGGTGATAGGCATAATGAGTATACCGGTTTTTTATCCGCCTCCGGTACACCTGTACAGCGACGCGGCGGGTCCCATTCACGACGTGACGGACCTTCTACATCGACTCCGCCTATCTCGGATTTTGTTCCGGAGACGCAGCCACATGATCTGCCACCTGAGGCTCCGCAGTTCGAGCATATGACGCTGGAGCAGCTTCTCGTTAGTCCCGGACGGGATGTTCTAACGAGATTGGATCCGCATCTTTCCCCGGGAACTTTATGGTAACTATATTATTTTTTTCAATTATTAAATAAACAATTTTTTTTAATTGTTTATAACATAAACTTTTTTTTTCCAGGTTTGGGCATAATAAAGTTGGACAGACTATTAGGAAACTGATCGAGCGGAATTTCAAAGCCCCGCACCCGAGTTGGAGCAAGGTGCCCCAGGAGACGAGGGATAGGTGGTTTCACACTTTCGCGGTAATTCTATTAATTTCGCGTTAGTTTATAATTTTATTTCTACTAATAATTTAATTTATAATTTACAATGTATATACTAATATTAAATTTATACTAATGTGAATTTTTATTTTTTATAGCAAAAATACAGATGGGATGTCGAGATCACGGGACTGGTCCGGGATGCCTTCGATGACAAGGCGATGCATCGCCTTACTGATCAAGTCGGCCGCTGTAAAAAGAAATGGAACGCGGATCCTGAGCATGCGATGCCTGAGTGGTTCAACCCGACGGTTTGGGCGGGTCTCATTGCCTACTGGCAGTTGCCGACTTCCGAAGACACGAGCAGCAAGTGGCGGGCTGCGCATTACACCAAGGTTAACGGAGAAGGCATTTCGAAGCATGTCTCAGGGCAGTTGTCCTTTTTCGAACAAGCGCGCCGTATTGTAAGTTGAATTCAATTTCTATAGTTCAAATTTTAAAAATTCTTTAAGTTAAAGTATCTCACGATTTTACATATTTTTACCATTTTTCAGGCACAGACGAAAGGTGCCCCGGCTACGATGCCCGAGATTTGGGAGAAGACCCACAGACGCCAGGATGGTACGTGGTTTGATAGTCGAGTTCAGCAGCTTCACGGCGATGTGACTGCCCGGGTCGAGGAAATCACATCGCAGTCCACTCCCGATGGTCAACCCGTCCAAATGACCCCAGTGGACGTAAACCGCATCGCCACTCAGGTAACGAAAACAAACTTTTATTACTAATTCATATATAATTATTTAAGTATTTATTTTTTTCTTTATTAAATTTTATTTTACAGCTAGCTCCCATACCAGAAAGGGGAAGATTGCATTCATGGGATCTATTCCGACGGATGACGAGGGAGTTCTTTTTTACCCGATTTCGACATACGTCCCAGACCCGATTAGAGATAAGAAGCTAGAGATCGCGGAAGCAGAGATCAAATCGCTGAAGCAGCAACACGACACCTATGATATGATGTTGGAGTTACTTGGGGATTCGAACCCGGCGATTCAGGAGATGCTGAGGAAGAAGAAACAAGGAGAAGCTGGTTCATCTTCAGCTTCTGCTTCGGAATTTCATGAAGCTTCGGATTTTCAGGATATCGATGATTTGTAGTTATTTTGTTCATTGTACTAAATACTCGTTTTATGTAATATTAATTAATTTTTATTTTATTTTTATTTTATTTCCGAAAACCATTAAAAATTCTGTTTTAAAAAAAAAATTTATCTATTTTTTTGCAACTAATTTGCGACCGTCCTTTGCCCCACAAAATCCTCGCAATATTTCCTCGCAAATGCCTCACAAAATTTTCCTCGCAAACTAGTAGCAAAATTTGCCTAGCAAATGCCTCACAAAATTGTCCTCGCAAACTAGTAGCAAAATTTGTCTTGCAAATGCCTTGCAAAAATAGTCCTCGCAAACTAGTAGCAAAATTTGCCTCGCAAATGCCTTGCAAAATAGTCCTCACAAACTCCTAGCAAATTTTGCCTCGCAAAAGCCTCGCAAATGTTTGCGAGGCATTTGCGACCAAATTTCTTTCCTCGCATATTTTGCGACTAGATTGCGACGATTTTTCGTTTGCGACTAGCTGGTTGCGACAATTCTTATTTGGTCGCAAATCCCTCGCAATTTCCATTTGCGAGGCATTTGCTACCACAATCGTAGTCGTAAATTGGCCTGTTTTCTTGTAGTGTTGAGTCGGTAAAAATATTTTTTTAAGTTAAAATAATGAAAAATAACTGATGGATAATCACCAATATTATATAAAAACATTTATTTTTAAGTTGGGAACAAACTACAAATAATTTTATTAATTCTTTAATTTTTTTGAAAAAAACATAGTATATAAATAAAAGTTTGGCTAGAAGATATTCCACACCTTAGATGTCCTAATTTAGTGTACGCAAAAATTTACATTGAAAGTTCTTTTTTGTTAGTAGGCTTTTTGACCATTATTTTCAGGTGAAGTCAAACTTCTGTGTTCAAAGATCTTGCAAAGATGATAATCCCACTTGCACTTGATGGTAATTCCACTTGCACTTGTAAATCCTAGTAATTTAATTATTTTCATGCACATATTTTTTATTATTATGTATGTTAGTAAATCGATAATATAAAAACATACATAACTAAAAAAATATGTGCATAAAAATAATTAAATTGCTCGGATTTAAAATCGATAATATTTTTAATATCTAAGTTTGATGTTATTGTAAATCCGAGCAATTTAATTATTTTCATGCACATATTTTTTAATTATGTAAGTTAGGAAATCAACAATATTTTAGTATCTAAGTTTGATGTTATAGAGTAAAATCAAACTATGCCTATTAAAAAGGTGAAATCAAACAATATTTACCGAGGGTTTCCGACCCGATGCGGTATACAGGATTCCAATTCCAACCTTGTGTTCCACCGTTCTTCTTGGGTTTAGGAACAGAAGTTTATTTTCCACGGGAAAATCTTGACATCGTTTTGATTCCAATTAGGGATGTTAAAATGTGTAAATCCATCCTATTTTATGTAGACTCATCCCATTTAAGATCTAGATCCATTTAGATCCATTTAATTTTATATCTATTAGGACTGTCCATTTAGTCACGTTTAGACTATACACATTTAATGTGAATAAATTTCTTTTAATATTAAAGTTAATTTAATATTGTATATTATAATGAGCGATTCTCAAAAATAGCATATTTTTAAGTTTTTGTTCCAAAAATTGCACAACTAGCTTTTTCCAAAAATACCACTAAAAGTTTTTGTTTTCCAAAAATAGCACAAAACTAAAACTATACTTTAAACCCTCAAAACTAAACCATAAACTCTCAAAACTAAACCATTAACCCTAAAAATTAAACTCTAAACCCAAAATATTAAACCTAAATCCACAAATTTAAATTATAAACCCTCAAAAATCAATTTTAGTGTTTGTGGTATTTTTAGAAACAAAAAAAACTAATAACGGTATGTTTGGAATAAAAACTTTTCTAGTGATATTTTAAGGAATTATCCTATTATAATTTAGTTAAGGAAAAAGTAATTCTATTCTATTAAAATAAAATTAAAATTTTCAAAAAATAATTAAGAAATTTTATTGCCGCTAAAAATACAATTTTATTTTTTTCCGCCAAAAATAAGATTTTGCGTTTTCTTGTAAAAAACACGGTTTTCTTGCGTTTTCTTCACATTTTTCCGCTAAACACATAACTTTCCCACCAAAAACACGATTGCATTTTCCGCCAAAATCGCAATTCCAGGTTTTCCCGCTAAAAATGCGATTCCACGTCCCCCAAAACACAGTTCCGCGTATTCCTCCCCCCTCCAAAACGTGGTTCCGCGTATTTCCGCCAAAAACATGATTTTGCTTTTTTTTTTTTTTTGGTCAAGGATTTTGCATTTTTTTTTAAATGTGATTTTGTGTTTCCTGTCAAAAATGTGATTCCACGTTTTCCTGCCAAAAATGTGATTTTGCATTTTTCCGCAAAAAATGTGTTCCATGTTTTTTCGCCAAAAATGTGATTCCATGTTTTTATGTAAAAAATATGATTTCGTGTTTTGCGAAAAAATATAATTTCCTGTCTTTCCGCCAAAATTGTGATTCCGTGTCTTTCCGCAAAAAATAAATTCCATATTCCCTCCCCAAAAATATATGATTTTGCGTTTCTCTGTAAAAATAAAAATCATTTTTTTAATCAAAAATTTAGGTGACTAATATTCTAATTATTAAATAGAAATTTTAAATGAATTATTAGACTAAATAAATGAGTTTAATTGGATTACCCATTTATTTGTCAAGATCCAATTTAATAAATGGGTCTAATCAGATTAACCCAGATCTAAATGGATTTAACATGCCTCATTTAGACCCGCGAATTTCATATCCATTTTAACATCCCTAATTCCAATACATAACCGTACTGGATAACACAACAATTGAGACACAGATAACAAGATATATAGTTGCCAGAAGACGATGTTCAGACCAAATCATGTGGGAAAACTCTTTCAGAGAATCGACGATGTTCAGATATGTTTTCTATTTGCAAAATGATGATATTTCTAGCCACTCAAACGGGGGTGGACGCTTAGTCTCTCAAATTTAAAAGCTGAAAAATGGCTTCCAGTTTTCTTAGGCCCAAAGAATTTATCTCATCCTTGGTTTGGCTTTAGCTACTACGGCTCCTTGGTGCGACTCTGAAGGGAAAATCGTGGTTCACCGGTGTGACCTGGTTTCTCTGTATCAAATGTCGTTGAGCTTGATCGGTTTTTAGAGCCTTCTGATATATGACTCTCAACAATGTCTTCCGAGTCTGCTTCCACTGCTGCTGTTTCTTGGTGATTGCTGTTTGGACCATTGTTGACAAGGCTTTTGTACATTGTTAAAGCTTGAGCAATCATGCTAGCAGGATTTGAAGCAGTGCTTGGAAGCAACATTGTCGTGCCCTAAACCCCACCCAATAAAAAGAAACACTGAACATTAGATAAGCCCGAGCAATGCCAAGACGTTATAAGAATTTGTTGTAATATTTTTGTTTACCTCCTTGGCAATGTTACCGAAGGCGTGAATGTATTGCTCTGCAACTCTCAAACTAGCCGCCTGCAAATTGTACAGTGATGGGAGCATTATTAGATCATATTTTGGACAGCAAAAAAACAAATACGACTTAAAATTCCCACAAGTATACAGAAACCTTCATCTAGAGAGCACAAAGACGATTAGCAATTTGTGTAAATACTATGAAGAATTAAGTTATCAAGCTAGTTCGTTAAACTCGAAACAATGAATAGTAGTTCCCTTCTTGATCTCAATTACTCACCTCTACTCCCCCAGTTTCCTTGAGGGACTGAGATAACAAGGCAAGGCCTTTGGCAGTTGCTTGTGCTCTAGCTAGTATTGCTTCTGCTTCACCTGAAGAACATCAATAAAAACTAATATAAGAAAGAAAAACAGTGGGACATAGCAACCATCATGTCATGCATTAGCAGTGAAGAAAACAGTTCCTCTTTAACCAAGCACTTTATCGGTGTATAGTGAAAGAACAAGCAAACGGAACTAAAATTTCTTCTAATGAAACTAACTAATAATGGACACCGCATGTTACCGTGATGTGTTCTCTTTCTCGATCTTAAAGGCTTACTAACCTTGTGCCCGATTCACCTGATCCATCTTTGCTGCTTCCGATGCCAAGATTACAGAACTTTTCTTACCATCAGCGATATTGATATGGGATTGCCTTTCTCCTGTTAAATATAGTAAAGCAAATGATCATGTCAAGCAGGCCTCTTGTTTTCCAAATGCAAAAGAGAAACCCAAAAGGAACGAAAGATAGCTTTTAGCCAAGAATAATAACATACGAGCCGTAGCAAGCAATGTTTACCTTCAGACTCGAGAATCTGGGCTCTCTTTTTACGTTCAGCCTCAGCTTGCATTTCCATAGCAGCCCTCACTCCATGAGGGGGCATAATATCCCCTGGAGATACATGAATTAGAAATAGGCAGAAAAATATATGTAGCTCACCGGCAAAGAACAAAGACGAAACAACTCACTTATCTCATAACGAAGACACTGAAGACCCCAGTCTCTTGCAGCAACATTGATGGCTTCCTGCAAGAATGTAATGGTTATATTTCCTCTAAATATCAGGTCTCCATGTGATTGGAAAAGAGACGTAACACAACTTCGGATATCCAACAAATACAGTATCAGTAAGGCCCCCAGCTGAATCTAAAATCCTTGTATCTAACTTAATAAGTAGAATCCAAACACAGTGCCAGAAGTAATTAAATGTTCCAACTGAACAGCCCAAGCTGCAATGTTCAGTAGGGAATAACACCAGCATAAAAAATCAAGCTAAGATAACTTGACTTTGGCATTGAACAATTGGCTGATTTAAAATTGTTTGCAACGCAATGGAGCCTAAGTACAGTGAGTCCTAAAACTTGAAACAAAGATAAAGAAGTAAAAAGAACGCACCACTATCTTCTCGTTGAGAGTATCTCGTTCCTCGAAGGTCTTATCAAGCGTGATCTTACCAAGCTCACTACGCATTGTAGTCTGAGCAAGCTGAACAACAGCATAGATAGGACTCTCAACACCATAAGAAGCCAATTTAGGATCCACTATCTGCAAAAAGAACAGATCGATAAAAATGAAATCAGGAAACATATCACAAAAGAAGAAATGGGTTGGGTAAAAGAAAAGGAGATGACCTTAACGTAGAGAACGCCATCGATGTGGATACTAACGTTATCTTTGGTAATGGCAGTCTGATTCGGAATGGGGATTGCTTCTTCCTTGAGGGAATGAACATAAGCAATGCGATCCACGAAGGGAATGAGGAAGTGAATCCCAGAAGGCAAAGTCTTGGCGTATTTACCAAATCGTTCAATCACAAACGCCTTCCTCTCCGGAACAATCCGGACTCCCCAGTTCAGCGGCGGCGTTAATTGGAAGCTACAAAACATTCACCGAACATCCATAAATCAACCGATCAATCAAATCCTAAGGTGGTTCCTACAGAAATCTGAAGTGGAAAACCAAATGCCTCAAAAATCGTTCGAAATTCCCACAAAGCGTAAACGAGATCTTAAGGTGAAAAAACCTGTTGGAAGGATAGCCGCCAGAGGTGAAATGGCGGACGGTTGCTGCAGCGGCGGAGAAAATCGGAGGCGGAGAGACGACGGAAGATTGGCGCAGGCACGTAACGGACCTCAAGGAGGTGTAACCGAGGGAACTTGTACGAACGAGGTGGTTCATCTTTGTGGAACTCAGAAGGAGAAACCCCAAACAAAAACCTCTTCACTCTTCAGGTGCCTATTTCTTCGCCGGACCTTGAAGACTTCACGCGATATGCGTGCAGAGGCAAGAAAACTGTATGTGGCCTTCAATGAGTAGTTTACTAGATATTAGTATTGGGCTCAAGACCAGCCCACTTAGACGCCTATAGGATATATATTTTGTCAAAAAAATTATAACAGAAATTGTTAGAAAATCAAATTCAACTCGAAATCAAATTTGAACCAAACCAGAACCACTCTCGGAGTTGTCATCAAATATGTCGCCAACGTACATTCTCGGAGTTTCAAAGTTCACAGTCTCTATTTCAGTATTGTGGCCGTCAAAATAATATTCGTAATTCTTGTCATAATCGTCAATACCAAAATGCACAATACCTTTCTTCTTGAAACCACACGACTCTTTGATATCACAATCTTTATATTTGATACCATAATTTTTCCATCACGTTCACTCACATTTTCACCACCATCGTTTGATTTAAAAAACACATAAAGCCGAATAACCTCTATTTTTGATAAACTGGAATAATTTGCAAGTTGTCTATTGTTATTCAAGAATACGGAGGTGTGTCATTGGGCATAGTTTCCAATATATATTTTGGCAACATATAACCAAGCTTGATTACATTTTTCATGTTGTAATTTTCACAAACCATGCAGAAAAAATCCTCAATACTTGGTTTGTTTTTCAACCACAAAAAATTTCCCCTTTGCATGAATGGGCAATGAAATGGGCAATGAAATCTCAACCCTTCTCTACCTTCCAATCTAAAAAAAACAGCAAAAATGTACACCATTATCTGCAAAAATCGAGAAATGAATATTTAGTAATGAAGATCTACCGAATGTTCTGTCAAGAATCTGCTGCAAAGTCTGTGGCACAATTGCCGGCTTTTGTAAAATTTGGCATATAATTTGCCGCGGTTTTGCGATACGTTAGCATCTTGTTTACTGAAATTTGTTAATATTGGCCGAAGCATGCAGATTCACAGCAGATAACCCGCTGCGACTCTGCAATACGTTGCCAACTTAACTGCTGAAATGTGACAATGTTAGCAGAAATAGACATATTCACAGCAGGTAATTTGTCGTGGCTCTGCGGTACGTTGGCAATTTATCTGATGAACTCTGCCGATAATCACAGAAGCATGCAAATAATATGATGCATCTCTGTGATACATTGGCAGCTTATCTACTGAAATTTGCCAATATGTTCGTATACGCATCCAGCCTTGTATAATAAGATTACACTTTTAATTTGGAGGACATTCTGTCTAACTAAACTGAATTAATACAAATTAAATTTAAAAATTGAAAATATTAGTTTGGCCGAAGTTAAATTTGTTCGATGATACAAAAAAATTTTAAGTGAGTGTTAAAAATACCAGATCTTTGAAAATATTAGTTTGGCCGAAATCAAAGCAAATTTTTTAAAAACTTGAATCAAAAATAAAATTATTTTAAATTTAAAAAGAGAAATTGTTAGAAAATCAAATTCAAAGATTTGAACCAAACCAGAACCACTCTAATTTTGGTTTGAGTTCCATATATGTGTTTCCTAAACAAAACAATCCAGCAAATCCTAACAAAAACCAGCCTACATGTACAGCCTAAATTGCCTCCACATGTTATGGAAAATATATAGCTTAGAAAATTGTCAATAAGTAGAAAAACAAAATTTGATTTGAGAATAATAATTAAGAGTTGTATGGTTGAATAATTGAAAAATAAAGAAATGATTGAAAAGCACATGCAGTCCACATGATGACCCAAATGGATCTTTAAGATTGTAAATCAGAGATCGTTCGAGATTTGTTTCTCAATGCCCACATTATATGAGCAACGTTTATTCATATTTGTTGGTCCACACCACTTTATTGTTATTATTCATAATCATTCCCTTTTATGCAGGCAATGCAAAACTTTAACCATGGTCATTTCCGTAATTTCATATCCCACGTATTTTTTTCTTTAATTAATTAATTGAAAAATTAAACCGGGAAAAAGAAAGAAAAAGACGAGGGAGAGAGAGAGGGTGACCACTCTGGAACACCATTACCCATTATTTTCTACTCTCTTTTGTTAATTGTTTTGCGACAAAAGTTAAAGACTTTGTGGAGAAGCAATCCGAGCCAGTGAAGAAGAGACCAGAATCGATCTGGGTTTCTGTTTACTCTCCTCGTAGCAATGCCGGAGATTTAGCAGCCAACATTTCTCCGCATTTTGCTATTTTCTTGATTCTTCTGCTCTTTCGCTTTTTCTGGGTTTCCAATTTTCCTTTGAAGGTGCTCTTATTCAACAACAATGGCGTCCAGAACCAAGTGGGGGCTTTTTCCTTCTTTCTTTTGTTTGATTTTCCGAATCAAACTAGTTTTAACTATTGGATCTGAGATGCTGTCTTCTGTTTTCTTTGTCGGAAATGTAGTTTGTGTTTGTTGGATACTATTATGTGGGTCACTTTCTCTGGGCAGCTTTGGTTTTTTCTTCTGCAAATATTGAGCGATCTGTTTTTTTTTTTTGTTTTTGGGTTGCATTAATTTTGTTACTATTATTCGAATTTCCCTGCTTCCTTTTCCATAATTTGGATCTTACAGAAGCTGGAGTTAGACTTATTTGTCTTTAAAGTCGTCATCTTCTGTTTGGTCACGGCAAGTCTTAGACTACTTTTCCGGGAATTCTGCAATATTCATTCCATATACTGTGGAAAAATGTGTTCTTGGATATAATTCAATTACCTATTTTCATTTAGATGCTTATTGCTCTGATTATTGATAATTAGATCTCTAAACTGAGATGGATCCTATTCCTAGCAATTGAATCATGAAAGTGGAAAATGATTTAACTTGATTTGAGTTTTTATGCTTGTATATATGGAGTCAATTCCATGGCGATCTGTTTGTTTCATTATTGTTCATTGACATTGTTCGTTTATCTTTCTGATGATGTAGAACTGGTTTAATGGAGACTCCTCGTAGCAAACCGTCGCCACCAGCACCAAGAGTGAACAAACCAACAGGGAGTAAATCCGATGGCAATTCGCCATCTCCAGTGCACAGCACTCGTCTTTCACTAGACCGTTCCCCGCAAACTGTTAACTCCAAGCCTGCTCCTGATCGTCGGACTGCAAGGGTTCCTACTCCCCCTGAGGCAAGTAAAACCAAACTCTATCCATTTAATAACTTGAAGCTTCTCTTGTTTTGGTTTTAACTTTGAAAGACTATTTATTGATCATCATCTTTTTTTTTTTTTTTTTGGCATTTTCAGAAATTGCAATCACGGTTAGGGAAGGGATCTGAGCTACAGGCTCAACTGAATCAAATTCAAGAGGATTTGAGGAAAGCTAATGAGGAAATAGCTGTGCTCAAGAAAGATAAAGTGAAAGCTCTTGATGATCTTAAAGGATCTGAGAAATTGACAAAAGAAGCCAACGAGAAACTCAGAGAGGCATTGGCAGCTCAGCAGCGTGCCGAGGAGAGTTCCGAGATTGAGAAATTCCGAGCAGTTGAACTAGAGCAGGCGGGAATTGAAGCTGTTCACAAAAAGGAAAGCTCTTGGAAGATAGAGGTTGAGTCTATTAGAAGCCAGCATGCTTTGGACATCTCAGCTCTTCTCTCTACCACGGAAGAGCTCCACAGGATTAAACAAGAATTGGCTATGACTGCTGATGCTAAAAACAAGGCGCTAAGTCATGCTGAGGAAGCAACAAAGATTGCTGAAATTCAGGCTGAGAAGGCGGAGATTCTTTCTTCTGAATTAAGCCACTTAAAGGCATTGCTTGGTTCAGAGGAAGAAAAGAAAGCTATTGAAGACGATGAGGTTGTGTCTAAACTCAATTCTGAAATTGAGATGTTGAGAGGGAAACTTGAGAAAGTTAGCATCCTCGAGAATTCGCTGAAGGATCAAGAAGAGTCCATCGAACAGCTCCACGTTGATCTCGAAGCTGCTAAATTGGCTGAATCCTGTGCTAATAGCTTAGCAGCGGAGTGGAGGAGCGAGGTTGATAAACTTGAAAAACAAGTTGAAGAATCAAATAAGTTGAAGACATCTGCTTCAGAATCTTTAGATTCAGCCATGAAGCAACTGAGGGAAAACAGCCATGCCCTTCACGAGGCAGAGTTGGATAATGCTGCGCTAAAAGAAAAGGTTGAGTCGCTGGTGACGACGATTGGAAGGCAGGAAAAAGATCTTGAGGAATCCCAACGCCAGTTTGGCATTTTAAACGAAGAAACTTCTAAGCTTGAAAAGCATGTTGAGTCGATAAAACTTGACCTTGAAACCGCCCAAGAGGAAAAGGTCAGGGCTTTGCACAATGAAAAGACTGCAACATCACATATTCAGAACCTATTGAATGAAAAGACAGAACTTGCGACAGAGTTGGAAAACTGTAAGAGGGAAGAAGAGAAAAGCAAGAAAGCTACGGAAAGCTTAACTTTGGATTTGCAGGAAGTATCTATGGAAGCAAGGGAAGCTAAGGAGAAGCTCTTGACATGTCAAGTGGAGCTCGAACATTGTGGAACCCAGATTGAAAGCTTGAAGCTGGCTACGAAAGAGACAAATGAGAAGTATGAAAAATTGCTTGAAGATGCGAGAAACGAAATTGATAGCCTGAAAAGTAGTTTAGAAAACACTCAGAATGAGATTGTCAATTCGAAGACTGAGTGGGAAGAGCGAGAAGTTCATTTGATGGCTTGTGTGAAGAAATCGGAAGATGAAAATATCTCTGTGCAGGAAGAACTTAGCAAGGTGGGGAATTTGCTTAATCTTAATGATAGTGAGGCGCTTGCAGCAAAAGAAGAAGAAGCCAAGATGAAAAATAATCTTAAGAAACTTGAGGAGGAGATTAAGGATCTGCAGGAAAGAGTTGGAGAAGCGAAAGCTGAAAGCATGAAACTTAAAGAAAGCTTGTTAAAGAAAGAAGACGAGCTAAAGAACGCTGTTGCAGAAAACAAAAAACTCAGAGAAACGGAGGTTTCTTCTCTCGAAAAAATAGATGTGTTGTCAAAGGTGAATGAAAGCTTGGTGGACAACGAAACAAAAATGCACAGCATTATTCAAGAAGTGGAGGAGCTCAGAGGGAGGGAGATTGATTATCTCAAGAAGATTGAAGAGTTTTCAGCGACGAATCAGAGCTTGGTTGACAAAGAAACCAAACTGTTGAGCACTGTTCAAGAAGTTGATGAGCTTAGAGGAAGGGAGCTTGCTTGTCTGAAGAAGATTGAAGAGTTGTCAGCAGTGAATGAGAGATTGGTTGATAAAGAAACCAAATTGCAGAGCGATATTCAAGAAATTCAGGTGCTCAAAGAAAGGGAGGCTGTATATATCAAGAAGATGGAGGAGTTGTCATTGTCGAATGAAAGATTAGCTGAGAAAGAAACCAAACTGCAGACCGTTGTTCAGGAAAACGAAGAGTTAAGAGAAAGGGAGTCTTCTTATCATAAGAAGATTGAAGAGTTGTCAAAGGTAAATGAAATGTTTGCTGATTCAGAAACCAAACTCCAGAGTTCCACTCAAGAAAATGAAGAGCTTAGGGAAAGGGAGGCTGCCTATCTTAAGAAAATTGAAGAGTTAGCGAAGATGCAAGAAAAATTTCTTGATAAAGAAAATGAGCTCGATGGTATGGTCCTTGAGATCGAAGACCTTAAAGCCAAGGACTCTCTAGCCCAAAAGAAGATTGAAGAGCTATCAAATCTAAATAAAAGCTTGCTCTTGAAAGAAAGTGAGTTACAACATGTTGTTTGTGAAAATGAGGAGCTCAAATCCAAAGAGGCTTCATCGCTTAAGAAAATAGAGGAATGGGCCGACCTTAAACAAAATTTGGTTGATAAAGAAAACAAGCTGAAGACTGCGATTGTCGAAAATGAGAAGCTCAAGGCGAAAGCTGCCTCATCGCTTCAGAAGATTGGAGAATTGACGAATCTTAAACAGAGTTTACTTGATAAAGAGAACGAGTTGCAGGGTGTTTTTAATGAGAATGAGGAGCTTAAGGCCAAGGAGACATCATCTTTGAAGAAGATTGATGAGTTGTTACATCTCGAGCAAAGTTGGCTTGATAAGGGAAATGAATTTCAGAGAGTTAATCAAGAAAATCAAGAACTCAAGGTGCGGGAAGCTTCAGCTGCAAAGAAGATAGAGGACTTGTCGAAGATGAAAGAGAGTCTACTCGACAAAGAAACCGAGTTGCAGACTGTAATTCAGGATAACGATGAGTTGAAGGCCGGGGAAGCTTCTGCGCTTAAGAAGATCAAAGAGTTGTCAAAGTTGCTCGAAAAAGCTTCATCCACACAAGAGAAACCAGATGAAAACGGCAAGTTCAGTGACATCAAAAAAGACTATGACTTACTCCCGAAAGCTGTAGAATTTTCACAGGAAAATGGTCTCAGGTGCAGAGAAGAGATTACTAGAACCGATCTTTCTCATCACAGAACCGGAGAACACACAGTACAAGAAAGTCCAATGGAAGCCATTGATAAACATTTGAAAGATGACACGTCAATCCATTGGTCAGCTCACAAAGTTGAAGGGCTAGGAAATAAAGACTCCTTGGAAGGCTACCATACAGAAAAGAGAGAAGCTTCTTCAGAGAGAGAGACAGAGCATGACTTTGCTGAAGATGAAGAAGAATCGAAAGCAGAAGGCAGTGAAAACTTCGATCAGTTAAGTAATGGCTTGTCTTCAGCAGAACATGCCGAATATTCTGGAAGTCTGCTCTCAAAGGAACAACAGAAAAAGAAGAAGCCTTTGCTCCGAAAGTTTGGAAATTTGCTGAAAAAGAAGAGTACAAGCAGCAGCAGCCAGAAATAGAGGAAGATCTGATGATATTAGTACCATCTCTATGGCAACTGAACATTCCTTTGGTTGATTTGTCTTAAATCTTTGAAGAGTATAGCTCCAAAATTCAATTAAGGTGTTTGATCTCTGATTTCTCAAGATATCTCATTAGATTGTCTCTGTCTCTTCTCAGTTCCTTCAAATCGTGATCTAATGACTGATTTTGTAATTAACAACAAAAGACAGCCAAACATATTGTTGAAGCCTTAAAAGACATAAACAGAAACAACCTAACAGAAGTGACACCAATAGTCCTGACACGATGGATAGAGAACAAAGGGGAGAGAGAGGAAATGTTACAGCTAAACACCCCATGTAATGACCTGATAAGAACTAAGATGGTCAAAACATGCAAAAGCAAGTTTGGGTCAATAATCCTGACATGATGGATAGAAGAGCAAAAGAGAGTCGCACACTCAAAGGATGAAGCATTTGAATTTTTGTTTCTCTAATATATGGGCTCTTAGTATTTTTTATACTAGTAACCAATTTTCAAATTAACAATATTAGAATATTTTCAAGGGAAATTAGCAAGAATAACAATGAAAAATTTATTAATTAAATAGATAACAATAATAATGTATGGCTATAGTATTTTATGTATTAATGACAAAAATATCATTGTTAATACACACCTTTGTTTGTTTCTTTTCTTCTTCTCTCTTTCTCTTTTTTCATTTCTTTTTTAATGAACTACTTTCCCCCCTCCCATCTTAGTTGCTTCATATATTTTTTTTTGTTTAAGATCCAAATCTAGAACCATACCAAAAAAACCTACATTTTTATTCGGACTTGCCACAATTTAAATTTTTGAAAACGGACGCAAATTTTTCGAAATAATGGATAAATAGTTTTATTTAAAGATGTTTCGTCTATTCTATGTCGATATAAAATGGAATAACACTGATTTGTTTTGATTTGTTTATCGAACTTTAAAAAAAAAATTTATTTTGTCTCAACTGTTAATATTTTATATACACAACATAGAATAGAAATGTTATTTTGTTTAAAAACGTTATAATTTTTTTCGTATACGCCGTAGTTTAAATTTTTCAAAATGAATATATATATATATATATATATCTTAAAACAATGAGTGAGTAAGTAATTCTATACTATTTGATTATCAATTTCTTACCAAATATATTCTATTTTCTTAGCATTCTATACTATTACTTGAAAACCAAGTTCTGAAAACTTGGAACGTATGCCCAGTCTAATTTGATTTCGTTTAAAAATTACTTAATATTGTCTATGTTATAATATAGTAGGTTAAAGGTGTTTCTACATTTCAAATATGGAAACTATATAATTTTAAATGTATTACAAAAAATATGTTAAAAAATGAAATAGACGACAATTTATATAATTTTGTTATTTGTTTTAAGTGGTGTTGTAAAAAAAAATAGAATAGCACATAATTCATTTTTTCGGCTCCTTTGTTTTTGAAAAAGCAATTTAATTGAAAGGAGAAAATATTTTTAAATAAAATATAGTTAAATTTCTTTAGTTAATAAAGTGACTATATAGAGTGCAAGTTGCAACATGCCACATCACCAATAATTTTCAACGTGGGCTTCTTTTTAGTTGGGGTAGAATGGAAAATGTACTCATCAAAAGGTAGAGTATATAATTGTCAATTTTTTGTCAATTAGTTAGTTTCTTAATTATGAAATATCCATAACTATATTCTCTATTATTTGAGTCAATATAGCTATTGCGCTAATTGACCCTATTTTCAAATGAATTTTTTTTTTCTCAACACGAGGAGGTTCCCCACTTCTTTATAGAAGATATGTATATTTGTGAATATTCTATTTTTATAAGATGTGTATATCGTAGCATAAAACCCTAGTCTATGTAACTTTATGTTCATAATTCAGAATACAATTATTCTCTTATCCAACTATATATATGATATCGACCAAAATATCTTAATCTATTTTTCCTTCTTTTTCCTTTAAAGAAAATTTTATTTTTTATGTTTCTTTAACCCCGCGTTTCTTCCGCTCTACTCCATGGTGCAGTCGATCACATCTTTCACCTCTGGTACAACCGAAGTCATCGCATCCAGCGATCCATCCAGTCCCATGTTCACCATCAACATGAGCATCGTGACGAAGCTTTCCTCCACCAACTACCTCACGTGCAACATCCAAATCAAGGCTCTTCTCCGTAGCTACAATCTCCTCAAATTCATTGATCCCTCTGCTGCACCTCCTCCGATGACTATCACGGTCGCATACAAAGAAGAAACAAACCCGGCGTTTGATTCATGGACACGTCAAAATGCTTAATCTACAGTGTACTCATTGGCATCATTGAAACAAAAAACCAGCCGCTTATCGCGAGTGCCAACACATCCCTCGAAGCTTGGAACACCCTTGCTTCAACCTACGACAAACCAACTCGTGGTCACATCAAACAGCTGAAAGTCAGCTAAGACAGAGCTTCAAAGGCTTTAAGACGGCCGATGAGTATATGCAACTCATCAAAACCAAATCTCATGGCCTTGCACTACTCGACAACCCCATTGATGATGAGGATCTCACAAACATAATCCTTGATGGAGTCACAAATGACTTCAAAGTAGTAATTGAATATGTCCACGCTCGAGACACGCCAATCTTCTTTGCAGAGCTCCACGAGAAGCTTCTCAATAGAAATATTACCATGCAAAACCAAACACCACTGTCACCAGTGTTCCCAGCCACCGCACGCCACACACAAGTCTCTTGCCAGTTTCACTCTGCCAGCTATCCTCAGGGTACTGGTAGTGAAGGTCGTTGTTTCTATCGAGAAGGGGCTTGCCCCGCATCCGTTGTAGCAGGCAGTGCTCATTCTTTCATTCCTTTAGTAAATATCTTAGTATAGGCTGTCCTGAGGGAAGAATTGTACTAGATAAATTCCGTTTGGTCTGTTCCAGTCTGTATTCTGTTTATCGGCGAGTTATTGTTTTTCAAGGGCTTGCCGTGTATCAGTTGAGTTCCCTCCGGATTGGATTGGCTTCCTCAGAAGGACTTCTAAAGACAGGACTTCCTTTCATCTGACGCTGATGCTCCTACCGGCCCTTGCTTTCACACTTGAGAGATGGTGTTCCTTCTTAGTTCACTCTCATTTCCTACTCTGACTCGCCGAAGTGAGTTGTGGCTTCTTTCCTTTTCGTTTGTTTCGAGAAAGAGATCGATCAATTCCTATTTTTTTCTTTTTCTATTGATTCTTTTCGGATCGAGATGTATGGATCCATGGATCTATATGTCTATATAGATTAGATCCTGTTCATGGATTAACGAAAATGTGCAAACGCTCTATTTGCCTCTGCCATTCTATGAGTCTCTTCCTTTTTGCGTATGGCATCGCCACTCCCTTTGGCAGCATCCACTAATTCGGAACTTAATTTGAAACCCATATTTCGACCCGGACGTTTTCGGGATGCCCCTAATAACCAACGAATGGCAAGTGCTTTTCCTTGCGTGGATCCTATTTCAATGGGAACTTGATGAGTTGATCCGCCTACACGTCTTGCTTTTACTGCTATATCGGGAAAATTCCATGAAGAAGAGCTCAAAGTCCATGCGAGCCGGGCTGACATTAACCAATCAGATACCCTCCTCGAAAGGGCCTGAAATCAAACACCCAGCCCTATTAGATATTAGATTAGAGAAGGGATAAAGTCGAGAATGACATTCAAATTGAACAACTGTGTGGTGTGGGCTTCGCTCCTTTTGTAAGGGTTTACGAGGTGAACTCGGACCTAGGCCTCTCACGTCGGTAGCTATCTGTAGCTCACTATTGGACGATCTTAATCTTTCTCCGAATCCTTCCTTTATTCAAACGGAAGGAAGAGAGATAGAATCAGACCGATTCCCTAAATACCTGAACATTTAATAATAGAAATAAATGACTTTTGATAATAGAAAAGAATTTTTTTTTTCTCTGCATAGCGGTTGTTGGAATCAATTTCCACCCCTCTGAAGCTAACAGATGAGAAAACGAGCCGAAACTAGCAGAGCGGGTCGATGTCACAATGAGGGCAACTCAAATGGCCCGAGTACAACAATTCAAACTGCTCGGGTGTCATATGAAATGGCTCGAACACCCGAGCCAAACTCAAACGGCTCGGGTATCGCATGAAACAGCTCGGGTACAATAACTTAAACTGCTCGGGTGTCATGTGAAATGGCTCGAACACCCGAGCCAAACTTAAACGGCTCGGATGTCGCATGAAACAGCTCGGGTACACAACTGCCCTTACAACTTCGACCACTCGAGCCGTCCGCAAGACAAAACGGCTCGGGTCCATGCCCGACATCGATATCGGCATAACAAGCCACGAGCTGAATGTCGACCCAACGTTCAAACCAGTAAAGCAGAAAAGGAGAAAGCTTGGGCCAGACAAGGCCAAAGCAGTCAATGATGAAGTAGAAAGACTCATGCATGTCGGTTCAATAACTGAGATGAAGTACCCAGACTGGCTGGCTAACCCGGTGGTGGTCAAGAAGAAGAGTGGGAAATGGTGCGTATGCGTGGACTTCACTGACATGAACAAAGCTTGTCCAAAAGACAGTTTCCCCCTTCCACACATCGATCGCCTAGTCAAAGTAACAACAGGGAATGCACTCCTCTCATTCATGGATGCCTTCTCAGGTTACAACCAGATCCTGATGAACCCTGACGATCGGGAGAAAACAACTTTTATAACGGATTGTGGAATATATTGCTACAAAATGATGCCATTCGGCCTAGAAAATGCCGGAGCAACATATCAGCGGCTGGTGAACAATATGTTCGCCAGCCAACTCGGGAAGACAATGGAAGTTTATATAGACGACATGCTGGTGAAGTCACTTAGGGAACAAGATCACATATCTCACCTCGAGGAATGCTTTGCGCGATTGAATTGTCATAACATGAAGTTAAATCCGACCAAATGCAGATTCGCGGTCACATCAGGGGAATTCCTTGGATACTTGGTTACTCATCGTGGCATAGAAGAAAACCCCAAGAAGATCGACGCACTCATACAGATGGCTTCGCCAAAGACAAAAAGAGAGGGGGAAAGACTTACGGGGAGGGTAGCCGCACTAAACATATTCATCTCATGATCCACCGACAAATGTTTGCCTTTCTATGATACTTTAGGGGAAACAAGAAGTTCGAATGGACTGAAAAATTTGAAGAAGCTTTTCAACAACTGAAGACTTACCTGGCTGCCCCTCCCGTTCTTGCAAAACTAGTAGCAGGAGACTGCTTTTTCTATACACTGTAATTTCCGCCACAGCAGTCAGCGGAGTACTGATTTGAGACGAACGCGGGGAACAGAAGCCAATCTTCTACATCAATAAAACTCTAACAGACGCTGAGACGAGGTACCCGCAAATGCAAAAATTGTCACTATCTATCGTAATGTCTGCAAGAAAGCTGAGGCCTTACTTCCAGTCACACTCGATCGTCGTCCTGAGTACATTCCCGATAAGGTCCATTTTGCACAGTCCAAGTCAATCAGGAAGGCTATCAAATTAGGCAATCGAGCTGAGAGAATATGATATCGAGTATCACGGACGCACACGTGCAAAATCTCAAGTCCTAGCCGATTTCCTGATTGAACTCCCTGAAGAGAGCATTGACCATGAAACACCGAGCCCGTCCTGGCAGCTTAACATCGACGGCTCATCCTCCAAAAGCGGCTCGGGAGTAGGAATACTTCTAACCTCTCCAACCGGTGAAATTCTGGAACAGTCATTTTGCTTAGGTTTTCGCGCATCCGATAAAGAAGCAGAATACGAAGCCCTCATCGCCGGGATGAAACTCGGCGGTGGCCTGAAGATCGAGTAGCTTCACGCATTCTGCGATTCCCAGTTAGTCGCAAATCAATTCAGTGGCGAATATGCAGCAAATGATGATCGAATGGAAGCTTACCTAAAGATCGTCAGGGAATTGGCTGCGCTATTCAAAGAATTCGTACTGACATGCATCCCACGAGGAGAGAACACTTCGGCCGATGCACTTGCAGCCCTCGCATCAACTTCTGATCCGGATGTAAAGAGAATTATCCCGGTAGAATTCATTCAGCTCCCAAGCATCAATCTTTCCGACACAGTGAACGCCATAACTCATTCACAAGCAGCTAAGCAAGCAAGAGAAGTCACAAACATGCAGGAAAAGATGGCTGAAATACAGGTAAGACCGGTAAACTCGCCATCCACCGAACCTTATATTGCTCCAATGGAAGAAGACATTCTTGAAGAGTCGGCAATCATCGAAAGCAATGACAATCCAGTCGTCGAATCAAAACCCGATGAAGAAGCAAGCGAGATCAACGATAAAGCAGAGTATGGCTGCGACAATAAGTAGCTTGACGCAATCAGAGAATATATATATGACGGGGTCTTACCAACTGAAAAGTGGGCAGCTTGAAAACTTCGAGCCCAGGCAGCTCGTTACGGCTTACTCGACGGGAACATCTTTAACTGGAGATTCTTGGGACCATTGTTGAGCTGCGTAGAAGGAATGGACGGAAGGAAAATCATGGAGGAAGTTCACAACGGTTCATGCGGCAATCATTCAGGAGGAAGAGCACTGGTAATAAAAGTCAAGTGCCACGGTTATTATTGGCCAACGATGATCAAAGAATGCAACAAGTTCTCAGCCAATTGTGAGAAGTGCCAACGTCACGCGCTAATGATTCACCAACCAACGGAAGTGCCCTCCTCAATTCCATCACCATACCCATTCATGCGATGGTCCATGGACATCTTCGGGCCAATGCACCCCTCGAAGTAGAAGCGATTCCTATTGATTTTAATAGATTATTTTTCTAAATGGGTTGAAGCCGATTCCTACGCTAGCATTAAAGACGCACAAGTGGAGTCCTTTGTATGGAAGAATATCATATGCCGTCATGGAGTACCATACGAGATCGTATGCCGTCAGGATCACAGAGGTAGTCAAACCAAGTGTTTATAAACTTGCCAGCATGATCGATGTTCCGGTACCAAGATCATGGAACGCGATGCATCTCAAGAAGTACTATCACTAAGGCATTTTACACGAACTACGGGGTAACTTGATCCCTGTAAAAGGGTACGTAGGCAGCCCATCTTTTGATGGGTTCAGTTGCCCCCTCCTTCAAAATAGGGGGAGAGTGGGGACGTATACGTATACTCCCATATTTTTAATAGATTCTACGATCTATCAAAGCAAAGCTTTCAAAGAAAAATTTTACCTAACATCCTTCCATGATCACTAAGTCTTACAAAAACAGACATTCAAATTCTTAAGCAATAACAGGCATCTCGCTACACCTTCATTACTGCTGGCCACAATAGTGAACTATTGCATCCATTTTGGATCTAAACTATCGCATCCGACTCAGGATTAAAAGCGCGCTATATAAATATTTGTTCATTGTCGGAGCATATATGTTTATGGTAACATATCCGTGAACCGAAATGTTCATCCTAAATTATACACGTATATGTCCATTGTCAGAGCAGATATGTTTACGGTAATGTATCCGTAAACCGAAATGTTCAAATTAAACTATGCAAACTTATGTTCATTTTTTGGGAAGGGATGTTTACTGTAACATATCTGTAAACCAAAATGTTCATCTCAGACGCATCTATGTAAACATGTATCATACCCGTTCGTTGAAACAGTTATTTCTTGTTAAAACAATACAAGCAAAGCACTTAGACTTGCTGCCAAACAAGAAAGCATACTTGGCTATTTTTCATCAAACACAAAGCGTTTTCTTTTAAAAAATCCGATATCCTGAAATCTGACAATCAGATCAATGGCAAAACAAAAAATAGTAATTCTTAAAAAGACTACAAAGCGGATAAAGCCATCCAGGCGTCCAAAAGAGTTTTAAACTATACAAAAAAATAAAGGATCATAGGATTCTAGAGCTTCATGATTCTCAATCTCCCCTTGCTCTAGCCCTTTAGGGTGCTCATTTTCCCCTCCTTCTTCGTGCTCTTCGATGACGGGATCAATGACTTTCTCTGACTCAGGCGCAATCATAGCTTCTTCGATGCCTTTCTCAGGAAACGGCTCGGAAATCTTCTTTGAGCTACCCCCACTTGATTCAGAAGATGTCGGATCCTCTAGCGTCTTCTTCGAGTCTGGCACAGCCAAACCCAGTGTTCCCCTGTTCAAACCACATAAATCTTTAATGCCGACACTCGCGGTGGCCATCTCCATAAGCTCACCATCGTTAAGCTCTTTTAAGATATCAGAACGAATAGGGGATAATCTCAATGTTTCTCCCAAAATAGCTACCAGCTTGGCGAACGCCTCGTGGGCACCTTGGAGCTCTCCCTTTTGCTCGGCTAGATTCTTCCCTTCGGCATCAAGGGACGGCGGCTCCTCACTTTGGAGCAATTCGATGAACTGGAGATTTTCTTCAATCTGAGCGAGATCGAGCATATTTTCTTTCGGCTCGCCATCAATTTTGCCGAGAAGATTTTTGGCTCGGGAGAATCTATCTTCAAACATCATCATCGTCTCGCGCTTAGCCTCCAAACCGCTTGCTCCACTTGCTCCATCTTGACCTAGTGGAGCTTATTCGTCGCCTCTAGTTGCCTCGTTAGACTGGCAATATGAGCATCGTGTTTCGCCTTACCCGACTCCAATCGTATGATCTGCTCATCGACTTCCCAGCGATGATTCATGTGCCCTTTCGCCTCAGCCTCGAGGTCCTTAATCCTCTTGATGGCCTTTTCTTGCTCGGAGTCATGACCTGCCTCAACTTCTTTGAGATTCCCATCAAGCTCGATAGCTTTCTTCCGGGGATCGTCAACCCTCTCCCTATCCTTGCGAGCGTCAGATTCATACCCTAGAACCATCCTAATAAGATGGACTATGAACTGCGCAGAAACAAAGATGTTATTTAAAAACAAGGCCGGCTTAAACGGCTCGGGTCTTAGCAAAGCTTAAAATGTTGACGAGCAGCATACCTTAATGCCATGGAGAGACACCTCGTTATAGGACATATCCCTAAAAAAGGTGTCGGATGGAGGGAGACGATCACCCGGGCAGGTAATCTTCGAGAAGATGGCCGCACATGCCGTAGCATCATTGTAAGGCCCTTCGGCATTGATATGCGCAGCAGAAAGAGGAATTGCCTCGGGGATGATTCGAGGCACTTCAGCAAATTGTTGCTGTTTTGATGCTTTGGCTGGTCCATCACCTTTGTCATCTGTCAACGACTGACATTTTTTGCTCGGGCCTCTTTTCTCTTTATTATTTCCCTTGCCTTTGTCCTTGTGTGACAATAATTGGTAATCCAGGGGCGAAAACCCAGGATGACCCCTTGCGGAACTAAGGCAGTAGAAATCGGCTCGGGTAGTTTATCCGTAGAAAGAACCGGCTAGGAGATGGAAGCATTGTCAACCCGAGAGTTCAGGGGTCAAAGTTGAACAAAGCTTCTGCCTATTTAGCCCTCTCCCTAGCTTCTACCTCAGCCTTAGCTTTTGCAATGGCTCTATCCTTGAACGTAGGTCTTCCCATGGTATCCTTTGAGGAGTGAGAAGAGGATGATTGACCAACGGATTGACCTTCAAAAAGGGCTCGGGCTCTCTCCACTCGCTGTAGATTGAAATCTCTCTTCCAATTGCACTTCCGAGCCGAGAGCACTTCGTGGATTAAGGACAGGTCGGGGGGCAATGAGAGTTAGAGGTAGCGTACTGTAGAAAAATGTACAAACAAAGTCAGAAACCTAAGGAAAAAAAATCACTAAATATAAAGAAAACCCGAGCCGTGGCCCAAAACAAACTACGGGTCGACTACCAAGTTCTCCCCAGCCTGTCTTAATGAAACGAAGACATTGTGGACCCAACGATGCCTCGGTGATGGGGACAAAGAAAAAATAATCTTCCCAGTTGTCATTCTTGCTCGGGAACTCCGCTATAATCTTCCTCTTGGCTTTACCCGATACATAATACTTCATCTCCTCCTTCTTGCCATGACGTCTGAATTCGAGCAGACTTCTCAGATGTTCAACCTTAACTTCCACTTCACATTCATAGCTTCTGACGAGGATACCAACCAAATGTCGAATCCCCCGAGCATTGATCTGAGCGAGAGCCAAGTTATGTTTCCACAAAAAATGCAGGATTACTTCAGGGATCGGAAACCATAGGAAGCAACGGTAGAAAAAACTCTCACAAAGAGTAAAGTGATCGGGGGAGGCTGATTGGCTTGGTCCATCTTTTAGGGAAGAATAAACTCGATCTCCTCGGAGATGTTGAATCTATGCCGAAGGGCTGCTAATGAATCCACAGTGGAGAGAGTGGAACCTGGCGGGTCGGGTGGTTTCTTTGCTTTCCATTTCCTCGGGGCTCGTTGAATAAGACCCACCAAACGCTCTAGCTCTTGCCTTGCAACAACATGATCGTAGAGCCAATCCTCTGGTTCGAATTTTATCTGCTCGGAATCCACTATGTCGGCAAAAGGGTTCACCGTCTGATCGAAAGGGGAATCGTGAAGGCGAGTTACTTCAAATTCCAAAAAAATTTCGGCATATCTTTCAACTCTCGAGGATTTAGACAACACGACTTTCCTACCAAGAGCAGAAGGACCTACCCCTGATCCGTTTGAATCGTACATATTCTCCGAAACATTCGCAGTCGAAGAGTCTTCTCGGATACAACTCTGAGCATTAAACTGTTCAGCGAAGAATGACGGCTCGGCAAATGAAGACTGGCTGGGGCTGTCAAACAACCTGGCATATAGCTCGGCTGACATAGGCGTAGATGATTGAGACATCTTTTTGTTCGAAAACGGGTCCGGATCGTTGAAGAAGTGAAAAACAGATCGGGATCCACTATAACCTGAGAAAATGGATCTAAACCCTCGAAAAATCGAAGAACATAATGGAACATTCGCTTGTTTAGGAAACGGATCAGAATGTTGGAAGGATTGAAGAACGAGTCAAGATCTTCTTAATAAACTAAAAAATGGATCTGAATCTTCAAACAATCGCCGGGAAACTCAAGGCTAACGGCGGAATGGTTTGAGGATGGATTGGGAAATTCAAAACGGGTCAGCGGCGAGAGAAAGACCCTAGCTAAAAACTAAGCATAAAAACAAAAAAAGAGAAGGAAGAGAGAGGTTACATGTTTTGAAAAAAATTTCGGAAAAATGAAGTTGTGAAAAATCAAGAAGTGTCACGGCTAATATAGGCAAAATGTGACGTCATACGCCTCGGGAATCGGCAGAAACATTTAGACTCCCTGAGAAAGGTAGTGATTTGCCAGTCTACAAAGGTCCCCGAGCAGAGCGTGTGATACAGCAACCCCGAGCCAAACTTCTTCGATAAAATGGTGTTGCGGATAGGGTTACATCGCAAATGGCTCGGGAAAAATCTGCAGCTTATATGACACTCGAGCTAAACTCTTGGTCAACCCACAATTAACAAAGCAACGAAGCTGCTCGGTGACACGTCCTGAAATAAAAAGCCTCGGGGACCTTATCAACTTCACCAAAACGGTTCGGCGTCACCACAACAATTCGGCTAGGGATGTTAACTTCAGAACTCCCTTTACCTCGACACTTTCAGCTCTGAAACTGATGAGCTGGAGGGCTAACTGTTGGGGTCAATTTCCACCCCACTGAAACTAACGGATGAGAAAACGAGCCGAAACTAGCAGCTCGATGTCACAGTGAGGAAAAATCAACCGGCTCGAGTACAACAACGCAAACTGCTCGTGTGTCATATGAAATGGCTCGAACACCCGAGAAAAAACTCAGACGGCTCGGGTGTCGCATGAAACAGCTCGGGTACAATAACTCAAACTGCTCGGGTGTCATGTGAAATGGCACGAACACCTGAGCCAAACTCAAATGGCTCGGGTGTTGCATGAAACAGCTCGAGTAAACAACTGCCCTTACAGCTCCGACCACCCGAGCCGTCTGTAAGACAAAATGGCTCGGGTCCATCTCGTCTCACGCCAAACAGCTCAAGGGTATGGTGATGATTTCACCTAAGGCCACGTGACACCCGAGCCAAAGGTCTATGTCGCCGAGCCAAATGGAGAAAAATAAACGAACCGAATGGAGAATGCCACCCGAGCCACGGAAGAGAATCACCCGAGCCGTAGATGCCTAAACCAAAATGTTTGTTTTCTAAAACCAAGGGACTCAGCCCACTTCGCCCAAACAGAGAGGCTCGGCCCATGAGAAGGAGAAGATAAAGACAAAAGGAAAATAACAACGAAGAAAGAAAAAGGTCGAGAAAATAGGGGGGATCCGTAATTCTACCTAACAAACAGTTGTTATTCTCTGAAACAGCTTTCTAAACAACTTTAATAAAAATACCATCTTTGGATCTCTGTTTGTGCTTTCGTGGTCTTTACTCAGAAATTTTATATCTCTTTAAAAGTCCTTAACAAATTTAGTTGTGCGAGTTTCGACTCCCATAACGGTTGATCCAAATGACTTCAAACTTCTTTCCAAACTCCTTTTGGGCTGAGAGGGAAAAGGAAGATAGACATGAAGAAAGGAAAACGAGCGAAAGAATAGAAGAATTTCCTTATCTTTATAGGAATCGCCCTAGCCGACTTAGACTTTTATATATACTGATGTACATCCTCTGAAAAATGGATTCGCAATTCTACCTAGAAAACAGTTGTTATTCTCTGGAACCGTTTTCTAAACATTTTTAATAAAAATACCATCTTTGGATCTCTCTTTGTGCTTTCGTGGTTTTTACTCAGAAATTTTAGATCCCTTTAAAAGTCCTTCACAAATTTAGTTGTGCGGGTTTCGACTTCCACAGCGGTCCTCGAACAACAACTCTGGAAATTACCAGTCCAGCTGCAGCAACAACAATACACGTTCACTGAAGCCTTATCTTGGCCGCTGTCAAGCCTATAGTACTCAAGGTCACACGGTTAAAAATGTCCTTTTTTGTATTGTGTCTCAGCCCACCAGTGGGTCTTGTTCTCAACAAGGCTCACCACAATGGCCTCCTAAATCCTACCATTCCATGACACATCCATCTGAAACACCCGCCTGGCTACTTGACAGTGGAGTCTTCCATCACATCACCTCTGACTTGGCGAATCTCTCGATGCACTCATCATACACAGGTAGTGAAGAGGTTCAAAATTGGGAAGGAATATGTCTACCAATCACACATACCAATTCCTCACTTATCTCATCTCAAAATCGCCAACTATGTCTCCATAATGTTCTTCGAGTTCCTGATATTTCGAAGAATCTTATCTCTGTCAATAAACTATGCACTGATAACTCTGTCTCTGAGGAATTTTTTTCTATTGTATTTCAAGTTAAGGATCTCAACTCGGGGGCGAAAATTCTACAATGCAACAATAAAGATGGAAGCTATGAGTGGCTAAGTCCAATCACACCTTAATCTTTTGCTTCGACTTTTATCTCTTCAGTCAAATGTCCGCTATCTCTTTGGCATCAACGCCTCGGACATCCAATTTTCCCTAATTTAAAATCTATTGTTTCAAATTCTTTACTTTCTATATCTAGGAAATATTATTTGTTTCATTACAATGATTGTCTCATCAACAAAAGCCACAAAACCCCATTCTCATTATCTATTTTAACATCTTCGCATCCGCTTGAACTTGTCTTCTCAGATATTTGGGCATCTCCGGTGTTCTCAATTGACATATACAAATACTATGTGGTTTTTATGGATCACTACAATCACTATATCTGGTTTTACCCGATTAGGAACAAGTCTAATGTTCGTAGTACATTTATCCGGTGGAAAGCTCTTGTAGAAAATCATTTTGGACACAAACTCAAGACATTATATTCTAACAATGGAGGGGAGTATGTTGTGCTAGCAGAATTTTTTTGGGTCCATGGCATGTCTCATCTAACTACACCACCACATGTGCCCGAATACAACACGGCAAGAAGACATCATCACATCGTAGAAACTGGTCTTGCATTACTATCTCACGCATCTACACCGACTACTTACTAGAGTTATGCGTTCTCTGCAGCTGTCTATCTCATCAATTTCCTCCCAACGCCAACACAGTCTCATCAGAACCCGTTTAAGAAACTGTTTCAGACACCACTCAACTATCTTAAGTTATGAGTCTTTGGATGCCTCTGCTTCCACTGGATTTGCCTGTACACAAAGCACAATATCAAAGCTTGCTCTGCCCATGTGTTTTCCTCTGCTACTCTCTCTCACAGAGTGCGTTCCTATGTCATGATCCATCGACAACAAGAGTATATGTCTCTCGTCATGTTCAATTTTTTGATAACACATTTCCTTTTAAAAATTAATTTTCTACTAATTTTACATCTACAATAATATTTCCTTCCACTTGGTATTCCAATTTTTCTCTCTTATTGACTTTGCCACTCTCACCTTCATCAACGGCTCAACCCCTAGGTTTAGATTCTTCATCGGAGGACACAACAACGGTAATGACTCGGTTAAGGGCTAGTGTTGGCTAAGGCAAATTTTCATGGTTTCGTCAAGAGAAGGTTGAGATGAGCCTTTGGAAAAATAGAAATCATAATTGGACCAGAGGAATTTGATGTTGGTATGACACAGTTGGATGGATGGACAGTACGGGACTGGTCATGGACCAAAGTGATCGAGACTTGTGAAAATACTTAAACCAATTGGGACACGTTAAGTGAAAGGAAAAGAAAGTTAAGGAAGAGATTTAGGTTGAGAAAATTTAAAGTTGGCGCGAGGAAAATCAAATATGGGTCATGCGGTACGATTTGAATGCATATCAGTAAGCTAATACGACTAGAACTTGCCAAGATTGGGACTCGAATATTTACAACATGTTGTTTGGGTATTGAACATTTAGAAATGGCTTAGAAAAGTATCTTGGTCGGGAGATTTAAGATTTTGGTCGAGGAAAATGGAATGTTGGGGGATAGAAATGTGATATGGGTCGTACAGTGTGTTTGATGGATAATTTTGGGTTAATCGGATGATCTGGTCATATTGGGGTCTATGAAGCAGGTTGGTGACCCACCTACTTGACCTGCTTGTGGTGACTGAGCCTCACCATCCTTTTAGTATACGTAGACGCCCACATATATTCAATAAGAGGTAGACCACTAAAAAACTTAGTACAAAAATTCCGACCACCGTAGAACCACTGCATGAGCTGCCAGAAAAGTCTGCGGAGTTTGAGTAAACCTTAAATTCATATTCGGACCTAAGTGTACGGAAAAGTTGTCGTGAACCTTAAACAACCGTAATACAGTCGCGGGCGAGCAAAGGTGAGTCTCAGAGTATGTGTGTTGCTTTAATGCAAAGCAAGTATGTGAATTATTACTTGATGATGGTTGTGTGTTATGTGCATGATTATTTATTTATGGCACATAAATTGTGAATTGCATATATTACATTTTCTAACCGATTCGGGCAATATATTGATTATGGAAGTGTGTGGGAATGTATGTGAAAGATTGTGAATATGTGTGGTGCCATTTGACAACCCATGAGACGTGACTGACCCAAACTCACTGCGGTAATTTGGTTAAGTTGAGAAGGCACAGAGAGACGTGATTGCAGCCTAGAGTAGTGCACCGCATGACAATGCGGTTATCTGGACATGCTGTTTGGTTAAGGCAGCCGGATGTGTATTGAATGACCATCGGGTCATTTAACCTTTGTGGCTATGATCCGTTTGGTACAAGAGTATGACTGGGTGGGTGATGGGCAATGATAACGTCAAATGTGCGGTAAGGCCTTGGTGAAAATGTGATGGGAAGTGGAAAAGGAACGTGTAAAGTGATGCATATTGTTAATATTTTTGTTGCATATGAGGTTTCCATATTGTGTGTTTCATGTTATTTTGGGTTAGGGGAAAGCATTATGCATGTTAGGAGAAACCCGAACTCACTGAGAATTAGTGATCACGACTCTACTTGTTTTGAAGGTAACCAAAGGTGGGATCTAACCAGGCTAAAGCAGGTTAGGTCAAGTTGGTGTAAATTGTCTGCCTTTTTGTAAAACGAAGTACGTGTTTAATATGTATGATGATATTTTTGGGCAATAGGCTCCCAGCTTGATGTATATGTATCTTTGATTATGCTTGGAACCTAAGTAAAATAATTAATGTAAAGTTTGTGAAAAATTACTTGGATTTCCATATGATATTAGTCCTTGTCCGGACGAACTAACTACGAAATGCATCTCGGGTGGAAAAGCCTTGAAGTTGTGTTCGGTAGGAACGTGTGCTTGGACGTTTGGTATAGGGTCTCCGAATTTGTTCTGGGATCCTCAGAACAAATGTCTAAGTGCAAAAATTATGGCGTTTCCGGTGAGATAATGATCGGGGGTGTTACACCAACGACCAATACAACGCCTGATGCCTTGCCGCCAATCACATCACCAAAAACCGTGAACACACATGATTCCACTAATCATCTAATTTCTATTTTGCAGGATTATGAGGCGCCATTGTCGGCGACATCAGCGACACAAACTAAAATTGTGCCTCTGAACACTCATCAGATGGTCACACGTGCCAAGAAAAATATTGTCAAGCCCAACATTAAGTTCACGTTGATTGTCTCCATGCGGCTGGGTGACATCGAACCCACAACAATGATCCAAGCACATCATGATTCTCATTGGCGCAACGAAATTAGTGATGAAATCAATCCCACCAAGTACATAGTACAATCTCCGAGGCAACAAGTGGGTCTTTCTCATTAAGCATAATCCAGATGATACACTGGATTGATTCAAAGCTCGATTTATTGCCAACAGATTTCACAAACGACCATATGTTGACTGCCAAGAGACGTTCAGTTCGGTCATCAAACATACAACTGTCCGACTAGTTCTTGATATTATTAGGACGATGATTGGTTGTCAAATACCTTTTTGCAAGGGACATTGAATGAAGATGTTTACATGGTTAAACCAGTTAGTATTGTTGACAAAAATTGACCTGATTACATCTGCAAACTTTGCAAAGCCCTATATGGATTAAAACAGGCTCATTACGTTATATGGAGCTGCGTACTTTTCTCCTCGAATCTCATTTCTCCAACTCCTTAGCAGATGCATCTCTGCTCATATTATGCTCGCTTGGTGTCTCTCTCTACATATTAGTTTATGTTGACCACATTGTCATTGCCAGCACTGACATCAATAGAGCTCAATAGTTCATCGATATTCAAAGCAAACGGTACACTCTCAAAGATCTTGGAGAGTATGGGAGTCGAAACCTGCACAACTAGATTTGCCAATAGTTTTAAGGGATCTGAAACTTCTGAGTAAAAACCACGAAAGCACAAACAGAGATCCAGAGACGGTGTTTTTATTAAAGCTATTTAGAAAGCCGTTGTAGACAATAACAAGTTTATGCTAGGTAAAATTGCGGATCCGCTTTTTAGAGGATGTACATCAGTATATATACAAGTCTAAATCGGCTAGGGCGACTCCTAAAAAGATAAGGAAATTTTCCTATCCTTTTGCTCGTTTTCCTTTCTTCATGTATATCTTCCTTTTTTATGGGCCAAACTCTTACTCTCAACGGAGTGGGCTGAGCCCCTTTACGTATGGCTCGGGTGGCATTCGGCTCCGCGGCTCGGGTGGCACTTTCTTTCACGGCTCGGGTGGCATTTTCCTTCACGGCTCAGTGGTGTTTTCTTTCACAGCTCGGGTGGCATTTTCCTTCACGGCTCAGGTGATGTTTTGTCTAAGCGGCTCGAATGGCATTTGGCTTAGATGGCATCCTTAAACGGCTCGGATAGTCGGACATAGCAGTTGAGTACCCAAACCATTATTATGTGACACCCGAACCGTTTTTTGCGTAACACCCGAACTGTTTTTTGTGTGACACTCGAACCATTCTTGTGTGACACCCGAGCCATTTTCGTGTGACACCCAACCCGTTTGAGTTTGGATCAGGTGTTCAAGGCGTTTTCTCATATGCTAACTTCAGGTGGGTGAAAATTGACCCCAACAGTTACCCCCAGTTTGTCAGTTTTAGTGCTGATAGTGTCGAGGTTAATAGCCTTCTGAAGTTGACATGGTGATCCCGAGCTTTTTCTCACTGTCACCCCGAACCGTATTTCATTGTGACCCGAGTTGTTTCTCACTGTCACCCGGAACCGTTGAAGTGAGGGTGCCGAACCGTTTAGGTAATTTGGCTAAGTCCCCGAGCCATTTTGCCTGATGGATTATGATGTTCTTCCGAGCAATTATTGGCTCAGGATGACTTTTCACAAATCATTCAGCTCGGGGTTACTCTATCAAACAATCTCTGCTCGGGGGACCCTTGAGGATTTTGGCAGATTACCACTTTTCTCAGGGAGTCTAATCATCTTTGCTGATTCCCGAGGCGTGTGATGTCACTATCTGTCTATATAAGCCGTGATACCTCCTGATTTTTCTTAACTCCATTTCTCCAAAAATTCTCCAAAATAGGTAGCCTCTCTCTCCTTTCTCTCTATTATTATTTTTTGCTTAAGTTTTTCTGCTAGGGTCTCCGTTATTCTTCCTTCGCCGCCGACCCATTTTGAATTCCCCGATCCATCCTCAAAACCATTCTGCCGTCAGTCTTGAGTTTTCCGGTGATTTTTTGAAGATTTAGATCCGTTTGTTAATTTATTCAGAAGATCTTGAATCGTTCTTCAATCCTTCGAAAATTTCAATCTGTTTTCTAACCAATCGAACGTTCCATTCTGTTCTTCGATTCTTTGAAGGTTTAGATCCATTTCCTTAAGTTATAGTAGATCCCGATCTACTTTTCTTTCTTCCAACAATCCCGATCCATTTCTAAACCCAAGGGATGTCTCAGTCGTCTGCACCTATGTCACCCGAACCATATGTCAGGCTGTTTGGTAGTCCTAGTCAATCTTCATTTTCCGAGCCGTCTGTCTTCACCGAACTGTTGTATGTTCAAAGTTTTAGCCGAGCAGATTCTTCAGGTGCGGATACTTTAGAGGATTTGGACGACTCAAACGGGTCGGGGGTAGCTCCTTCTACTCTTGGCAGGAAAGTCGTGTTTTCTGAATCCACGAGAGCCGAAAGCAACGCCGAAAATCGTTTGGAATTTGAAATGCCTCGTCTTCACGATTCTCCTTTCGACGAGATGGTAAATCCTTTTGCCGATACAGTGGATCTCGTGCAGGCGAAACTTGAACCAGAAGATTGGTTCTACGATCCTGTCGTGGCAAGACAAGAGCTGGAGCGTCTGGTAGGTCCTATTCAATGAGTCCCAAGAAAGAGGAAAGCTAAGAAGCGACCCTATCCGCTTTGTTCGAGTCTCTCCACTTTAGACTCGTTAATAGCCCTTAGACAAAGGTTTAATATCTTGAAGGAGGTCGAGTTCGTTCTTCCCTCAAAGACGGACCAAGCCAATCGTCCACCCCCCCCCTCGATCTCTTTACTCTCTATGAGAGCTTATTTTACCTCTGCTTACTATGGTTCCCGATCCCCCGAAGTGGTTTTGCGATTTTTATGGAAGCATAATTTGGCCATTGCCCAAATCAACGCTCGGAGATCAGACATCTGGTCGACATTATAGTCAGGAGTTAGGAATGCGAAATTGAGGTCGGGGTCGAACATTTGAGAAGCCTACTCGAATTTAGACGTCGTAACAAAAAGGAGTTGAAGTATTATGTGTCGGATAAATCCAAGAGAAATATCATAGCAGGATTCCCGAGCAAAGACGATAACTGGGAGGACTACTTTTTCTTTGTTTCCATACTGAGGCGTCGGTGGGCTCAAGATGCCTTCACTTCATTAAGATGAGCGGGGGAAAACTTGGTAGCTGACCCATAGCTTGTTTTGGGCTATGGCTCGGTTTTTTGTTTTTTGTTTATATTGACTTTTAGGTTTCTCACTTTGTATCCCTCTTTTGCAGCACGCCATCTCCAACTCTTGTTGCCCCCCCGATCTGTCCTTAGTCCACGAAGTGCTTTCGGCTCGAAAGTGTAATTGGAAGAGAGATTTTAATCTTCAGCAAGTGGAGAGAGCCCGAACCCTTTTTGAAGGTCAATCCGTCGGACAATCATCTTCCTCTAACTCTTCAAACGACACCACGGGAAGACCCACGTTCAGAGAAGAGCCGCAGCCAAAGCCAAAGCAAAAGCAGAAGCTAGAGAGAAGGCGAGGCAAGCCGAGGCGATAGGTCAAATCCGACCCCCAAACCCCCAGACTAAGGCTACTCTCCTCCCCGAGCCGATCCCTTCCGGTAATCCCCTGAGCAGATTTCTGAGCCCTTAGCTCCTCAAGGGGTCGTGTTAGGGCTTCGTCCCGCGGACTCCAGATGTTGCCGCATAAGGAAAAAGGCAAAGGGAAGGCTAAAGAGAGGAAAGGTCCGAGCAGAAACCGCCAGTCATTGATAGATGACAAGGGCAAAGGATTAGCTGAAGTGTCGAAGCGGCAATGACGCGCTGAAGTACCTCGAATTATCCTCGAGGCAATTCCTCTTTTTGCCGTGCCCATTAATGTTGACGGGGCTTACAATGCCACTACGGCATCTGCGGCTATCTTCTTGAAGATCACCTACCCAGGTGATCGTCTCCCTCCATCCGATACCCTGCTTAGGGACAAGTCCTATAACGAGGTGTCTCTCCGTGGTGTTAAGGTATGCTCCTCGTCATTGTTTAGGTTTGTCTCGTTGCTGAGGCCCGAGCCATTTTTTAGTTCATCTCGTCATCGCTATATACTAAATACCATTTTTATTTCTGTGCAGTTCATAGCTCATTAATAGGATGGTTCTGGGGTATGGATCTGATGCTCGCAAAGACAGGGAGAGAGTTGGTGGAAAGCTCAGTGAAGTCGAGGTGAGTCATGCCTCCGAACGGGAAATGGCCATTAAGAGGGTTAAGGACCTCGAGGCTGAGGCAGAAGGGTACATGAAGCATCGCAAGGAAGCCGACGAGCGAATCATGCGATTGGAGTTTGGCAAGGCAAAGCGCGACGCTTACATTGCCAGTCTAACGAGGCAACTGGAAGCGGCGAATGAGCTCCAAGAGGTCAAGAGGGAGCAAGAAGTTTTGGAGGCCAAGCGTGAGATGATGACGATGTTTGAAGACAATGTCTCCCGAGCCAAAAAAATTCTTAGCAAGATTGATAGCGAGCCAAAAGAAGACATGCTTGACCTTGCTCAGATCGAAGGCAATCTTCAGCTCATTGGATTGCTTCAAAGTGAAGAGCCGCCGTCTCTTGACGTCGAGGCAAATCTGGCCGAGTAGAACGGGGATTTGAAAGGGGCTCACGAGGCATTTGCTAAGCTCGTGGTTGATATGAGGAGATCCTGAGACTGTCTCCCATGCGCTCTGACATTTTGAAGTAGCTCAATGTTGGTGAGCCCATGGAGATGGCCACTGCGAGTGTCGGTGTTAAGGACTTCTCTGGTTCGATCATGGGAACACCGGGTTTGGTTGCGCTAGACTTGAAGAAGACATCCGAGGATCCGACATCTTCTGAATCGAGTGAGGGAAACTCGAAGAAGGCTCTTGAGCCGTCTCCTGCGAAAAACACCAAGGAGTCTCTAGAGGAGAACGTCGAAGAGGCTATAATCGCGCCTGAACCGGAGAAGGTTATTGGTCTCGTCATTGGAGAGCACGAAGAGGGAGAGGGAACCGAGCAGTCTAAAGAGCCAGAGCAGGAGAAGATTGACAATTCTGAGCTTTGGAAGTCTATGACCCTCTCTTTTTTTTATAGTTTAAAACTTTATTTAGTGCCTGGATAGCTTTATCCACTTTGTAGTCCTTTTAAGAACTACTATTTTTGTTTTGTCATCACTTGATTGTATCATTTCAGTTTTCAGAAGCATATGTGTTTGAAAAACGTGTTTGTGAGAAAATGTCAAGTGCGCTTCTTTCGTTTGCTTTGAACATATGTTTGTATAGTTGTGTTTGAGATGAACATTTCGGTTTACAGATACATTATCGTAAGCTTATCTGCTCCGACAATGAACATAAATTTGCATAGTTTAGTTTGACCATTTGGTTTACGGACACGTTACAATAAACATATCCGCTCCGACAATGAACAAATATTTGTATAGCGCGCTTTTGATCTTGAGATGGATGTGATAGTTTAGATCCGAAATGGATGTAAGAGCTCATTATTGCGGCCATCAACAATGAAGATGTGGTGAGATGCCTGTTTTAGCTTAAGAATTCGAATAGTCCATGGATGATGCAAGGTAGATGTCTGTTTTGTTAAGACTTAGTGATCCTTAAACGACGTAAAGTAAAACTTGTCTTTGAAGAATTTGCTTTGATAGATAGTAGAATCTGTTACAAAGATGGGAGTATACGAGTATACGTACCCCACTCCCCCACCCCCCCCCCCCCCCCCCCTTTTTTTTTAAGGAGGAGGGGGGAAGTTGAACTCATCCAAAGATGAGCTGCCTACGTACCCTTTGCAGGGATCAAGCCGCCCTGTAGTTCATAAGAAATAGTTTAGTGATAGTATTTCTTGAGATGCATCACATTCCATGATCTTGGTACTAGAACATTGGTCATGCTGGCGAGTTTGTAAACACTTAGTTTGACTACCTCGGTGATTCTGTAAGGTCCTTCCCAGTTTGCTCCCAGTTTTCCGGCATTTTCTTATGCTGTATTTTGGAAAACCTTCCGCAAAACTGTCTCCTTCGTAAAATCTTCTTCCTCGAACATTGGAGTTATAGTACTTTGCTTCTGCGTTCTGATAGTTTTGGATCCTGATCAAGGCCTGGTCCCGTCTTTTGTTGATTAAGTCTAACTCGTCGAGCATCAATAGGTGATTGAGTCCTTCTTGTTCTGAAAGAAGTCTGAGGCGAACTCCAGAAAAATGTATTTCTAGTGGAATGATGCACTCCGTTCCGTAGACAAGGGCGAATGGGGTTTCACCAGTTGCTCGTCATGGAGTTGTGCGGTGAGACCAGAACACTCCTTCTAATTCATCTGCCCAGCGTCCCTTATTTTCATCGAGAAGCTTCTTCAGGCCATCAAGGATCGTCTTGTTGGTTGCTTCTGCTTAACCGTTTCCTTGTGGATACCTTGGAGTGGACTTGCTAAGTATTGTCTTCCATTTTTCATAGAAAGCTTCGAACCAATTGGAAATGAACTACGAGCCATTGTCTGTAACAATCTCATATGGTACTCCATGATGGCATATGATATTCTTCCAAACAAAGGCATCCACTTGTGCGTCTTTGATGCTAGCATATGAGTCAGCTTCGACCCACTTTGAAAAATAGCCAGTTAAAACCAACATGAATCTTTTCTGCTTTGATGGGTGCAATGGCCCGACGATATCCATGGACCATCGCATGAATGGGTACGGTGATGAGATTGAGGAGAGCACTTTGGTTGGTTGGTGAATCATTGGCGCGTGGCGTTGATATTTCTCGCACTTGACTGAGAAATTCTTGCAGTCTTTGATCATAGTTGGCCAATAATAACCGTGACGCTGGACCTTTATTGCCAGTGCTTTCCCTCCTGAATGATTGCCGCATGAACCGTTGTGAACTTCTTGCATGATCGTCCGTGCGTCCTTTCCTTCTACGCACCTTAACAATGGTCCTGAAAATCTCCACTTAAAGACATTCCCATCGAGTAAGACGTAACGAGCTGCCTAGGCTCAAAATTTACGAGCCACCCATTTTTCAGTTGGTAAGATCCCGTCGTATATATATTCTCTGATTGCGTCGAACCAATTTTTGTCGCAGCCATATTCTGTCTCTGGTGAATCATCATTGATCTCTCTTGCTTCTTCTTCGGGGAGAGATTTGACGACGAGATTGTTATTGCTTTCGACGATTTTGGACTCTTCCATAGTGTCTTCTTCCATTGGAGTAATATCTGGTTCGATTACATGTTCATTTACCGGTCCCTCCTACATATCACTTGTCTCTTCCTGCCTGTTTGTGACTTCTTTTGCTTGCATAGTTGTTAGGGAACAAGTTATGGCATTCACTGTATCAGGAAGATTGATGCTTGTGTGCTGAATGAATTCTACCGGGATAATTCTCTTTAGATCCAGATCAGAAGTTGATGCGAGAGCTGCGAGCACGTCGGCTGAAGTGTTTTCTCCTCGTGGAATGCGTGCCAGTAAAAATTCTTTGGATCGTGCATCTAATTCCGTGACGATTTTTAGGTAAGCTTCCATTCGATCATCCTTTGCTGCATACTCGCCACTGAAATGATTTGCGACTAACTGGAAATCGCAGAATGCGTGAAGCTGCTCAATCTTTAGGCTACCAACGAGTTTCATCCCGGCGATCAGGGCTTCATACTCTGCTTCGTTGTTGGATACGCGAAAACCTAGGCAAAATGACTGTTCCAGAAGTTTGCCAGTTGGGAAGGTTAGACATATCCCTACTCCTGAGCCATTTTTGGAGGATGAGCCATCGATGTGAAGCTTCCAGGGCGAGTTTTGTGTATCATTGTCAATGCTCTCTTCGGGGAGTTCGATCAGGAAATTGGCCAGGACTTAAGATTTTGCAGATGTGCGTCCGCGATACTCAATCTCATATTCACTTAGCTGAATTGCCCATTTTGCCAATTTTCCTTATTGACTCGGGCTGTGCAAAACGGATCTTAACGGGAAGGTACTCAGGAACACGATTGAGTGTGACTGGAAGTAAGGCCTTAGTTTTCTTGCAGACATTACGACAGATAGTGCCAATTTCTCCATTTGTGGATATCTTGTCTCAGCGTCTGTAAGGTTTTTGCTGACGTAAAATATTGGTTTCTACTCCCCGCGTTCGTCTCGAATCAGCACGCCGCTTAATGCTGTGGCAGAAATCGCAGTGTACAGAAAAAGTGGCTCTCCTTCTATCGGTTTGGCAAGAACTGGAGGGGTAGCCAGATAAGTTTTCAGTTATTGAAAAGCTTCTTCGCATTTTTCAGTTCACTCAAATTTCTTGTTGCCCCAAAACATAACGTAGAAAGGCAAACATTTATCGGTGGATCGCGAGATGAATCTGTTGAGTGCGGCTACCCTCCCGGTAAGTCTTTGCACTTCTTTCTTCGTCTTTGGTGAAGTCATCTGGATAAGGGCGTCGATTTTCTTAGGGTTTTCTTCAATGCCACGGTGAGTAACCAAGTATCCAAGGAATTCTCCTAATGTGACCGCGAATCTGCATTTGGTTGGATTCAACTTCATGTTGTGGAAGTTTAGGTGTGAGAAGCATTACTCGAGGTGAGCTACGTGATCCTGCTCTCCTAGGGATTTCACCAGCATATCATCTATATAAACCTCCATTGTCTTCCCGAGTTGATTAGCGAACATCTTCTTCACCAGCCGTTGATATGTTTCTCCGGAGTGAGTTCCCCGCTGTTGATTCGACAAGGCGATCAATGTGTGGAAGAGGGAAGCTGTCTTTTGGACAGGCTTTGTTAAAGTCTGTAAAGTCCACACACACATGCCATTTTCCATTCTTCTTCTTGACTACCACTGGATTAGCCAGCCAGTCCGGATACTTGACTTCATTTAATGAACCGAGACGGAGAAGTCTTTCTACTTTGTCATTGACTACTTTGGCTCTTTCTGGTCCGAGCTTTCTCCTTTTCTGCTTTACTGGTTTAAATGTTGGATCAACATTCAGCTCGTGACTTGTTACAACGATATCGATCTCGGGCATATCCTCTGCCACCCACGCGAAAGTGTTCATGTTCTTTTTCAGGAATGAAACGAATTCTTCCTTGATTTTTCCATCGAGCCTTGCTCCAATCTCCACGCATCGTTCCAGATGTTTATTGTCAATGCAAACTGATATTATGGGGTCGCAGGTTGGTTTTGCTACTTCTTCTTCGCGATCCTCCATAATCTGTAATTGCTATACGAGTTTGGAGAGTTCTTTGACCGGCTCTCTATCTGTCTTCATTTTCTTGCGCTTCGAATTTGCTACCGGATCTATGACCGGGTTTTTGAGTTTGTGCGCAGCCAGGAAGTAGACGCGAGACTCCTTTTGGTTCCCACAAATTTTTTTTACTCCTTTTGGGGTAGGCAACTTCAAGCAGAGGTGATATGTTGAAACCACAGCGCGCGTAGAATTCAACCAAGAGGTCCCAATAATGACGTTGTAGATTGCTGGGTGATCAGTTACGGAGAATTCGACGATTTTGGTCACCTCACCAGCTTGGACAGGAAGTTTGATCGTCCCGACAGTCATTGTAGTCTCCCCGGAAAATCCAGTCAATGGTTTCGGGGTTGACACCACTTCAGATAGATCGACATTCATTCTTCTGAGTGTCTCGAGGAAGACTACATCCATAGTGCTTCCTGTTTCCACCAATACGCGGGCTACATCATAATCGTTCACAATTAATTCGATTATGAGAGGGTCGTCGTGCGGCCTGTCGATTCCGATTATCTTCCTTTCTTCGAATGAGATCACGTCATTTGAAAATTTCGAGGGTTTGGACCAGTTAATGCTGACATCTACCCATCGCTAGAATGTTCTTATCGACGAGATAGTATCCGAGCAATAATGAGAATCCCCCATTATCATGCTTATCCTTCTTCTCGATCCGGAGGGGGGCGCCTCGTCATCCCGTCTATTACGCTTAGAATGATCTTCCTTTGTCTGGTCGGGTTTATATGTGTTCATGACCATCTCGAATCCTTAAGGCTTATGTTTCCTCCTAGTTCGCCAGCTGCTAACTTTTTGGCAAGTTTCAGGCCCAAAATGCGGCAGTTCGCGGTGGAATATCCGTAAATGTGATGGTGTTCGCAATAAGCCGTTTCATCATAAGAACTGTTACTTTTGGTCCACGTGCTCCACGAATTTCTCCCGCGGCCTCGGCCTCATCCTCGATCGTATCCAGGGGTGTCAATTTGATAATTATGAGCTCCTCAAAAACCTCCCTCGTGCTGGACATAGCCGGAATTTTGGCTATTTCTCTTATTCTTTGAAAAATTTGAAGCCTGGGAAGGATGGCTTAGTGGTTTTGCCTTTCCATACTTCTCGATTAGGATCTTCATCTCCTCTTCTTTGGTTATAAAATATGCAGCTCGGTGCATTGCGTCATGTATTGCAATGGGGCATTTAGCGCTATCTCTTTGCAGAAGTCGGAATTAAACCACAATGCTCGTTTTAGGGCTAGCAGAGCCGCCTTGTCGCTTAAGCCTTCTACTTTGGACATGACTGTTTTGAATCTTCCGACGAAACTTCGTAGTATTTCGCTATGCCCCTGAGCTAGGGTCCACAGGTCGGCATCTGAAGTCCCGGGATCCATGAATATGGAGTAATGCTTCAGGAATGCTGTGGACAGCTGGTTGTAGTTTTCGATGGAGTTTCTCTCGAGTTTGGAAAACCATTAGAGTGTCGGGCCTTTAAGGTGTTCCACGAAAAAGAGGCATTGTCAGGCATCTCTTTCACTTTCTTTGAAGTTGGAGTGACCCATGGCTATGGCAAAGGCCGTTAGATGCTCCTTTGGTCAGTTTTTCCTTCCTAAATCAGAACTTTCATCTTCCCTGGGTCGGGAATTCTCGCACTGGTGATCCGCGCTGTTAACAGGGTGTTCTGTGCTTCCTCCAGTACGGGATCTATTTCGGGCACCTTGCTAGTTGCTTTGTGCATCATGGATTGGACTGGCTTTATGTCGACGGCTGCTCGGTCCATATCCGCTCGCATCGCAGCCATCTCCTCTTTCTGGGCTCGGATCCCTGCTCTTTGCTCTCCATCGATCCAAGCTTGCTCGGCCCAGAGGATGTTCTCTTCTTCTTCGGTCAGTTCTTGATCTCCTTCTATGACAGCTTCGCGCCGTTCGTTTTGGATTTGGCCAACTACTCGGAGCTTGTGGTCATCGCAGCTCTCCGTGTTGCGCTCCACTTGATTCTCCTCCTCTAGGTTGATGATTGGGACCGATTCATCCTCTGTCGGTGCGTCGCCTGCTCATTGCGCTGCGGAGGTCAAATTTGCTGAGCTTTGATGGGGTTGTGGCAATCTTCCACCAATTCTTGGCACGTTGAGAGGGGTTGAGAAATCTAGGGCCGTCGGGTTAAGGCGCCTGACGCCACGTCTGATCGGGTTTGAGCCCCTGCTTCTGGTTTGGGTCTCCGTCGCCAGGGCCTCCAACTTTTCTGTCACCGTGCTGTTTAGCTTGTCCTGCTCGTCAGCCTTTCTGAGAAGCTTCTCCAACATGGCCTTCATCTCCGTGAGCGTTGCCGAAGCCTCCTTGGTGTTTTCTGGTCGGTTCGTCTGATCCTACACGCCAGTGTTCCTGGTGTCAGCAGCATCCTTGTCTCTTTCGTCAGCCATCGTCTTTCGGATCGGTTTCGCGGTGGTTTTCGGTGTAAGAAAATTGAGACTCCCCACAGACGGCGCCAAATTGTGGGACTCGAAACCCGCACAACTAGATTTGTCAAGACTTTTAAGGAATCTGAAACTTCTGAGTAAAAACCACGAAAACATAAATAGAGAATAACAAGTGTTTGCTAGGTAAAATTGCAGATCCCTTTTTCAGAGGATGTACATCAGTATATATACAAGTCTAAGTCGGGTAGGGCGACTCCTAAAAAGATAAGAAAATTTTCCTATCTTTTTGCTCATTTTCCTTTCATGTCTCTCTTCCTTTTTATGGGCCAAACTCTTACTCCTAGCGGAGTGGGCCGAGCCCCTTTACCTACGGATCGGGTGGCATTCGGCTCCGCAACTCGGGTGGCACTTTCCTTCACGGCTCCAGTGGCATTTTCCTTCACAGCTCAGGTGGCATTTTCCTTCATGGCTCGGGTGGCATTTTCCTTCATGGCTCGGGTGGCATTTTCCTTCACGGTTCGGGTAGCATTTCCTTCACAGCTCGGGTGACATTTCGACTCCACAGCTCGGATGGCATTTGGCTCGGGTGGCATCCTTAAACGGCTCGGATAGTCGGACATAGCAATTGCGTACCCGAACCGTTTTTCGCATGACACCCGAGCCATTGGCGTGTGACACTCGACCCGTTTGAGTTTGGCTCAGGTTTTCAAGGTATTTTCTCCTATGTTAACTTCAGGTGGGTGAAAATTGACCCCAACAGAGAGTTAAGCTACTTTCTGGGCATAAAATTCAGTCGCTCAACCTCGGGCTTACTTCCTTACTTAGAGGAATTACATATTGGATATCCTTGCACGCACCAAGATGTTAGATGTGAAACCAGTGGCCACACCTATGATGAGTAACACTCATCTCATACTTTTGACTGGCACAACTCTCTTTGATGGCACTAAGTACCAGTCAAAGGTAGGCAGTCTTTAATATCTCCATTTCACCATACCGGATATTGCGTTTGCCGTCAACAAGTTGTCTTAATTTATGCATCTACAACCGATTTACACTCGAAAGATATTAAACACTTACTTCGCTATCTTGCAGGCACCTACGATCGAGGTATGTTTCTTCATGCCAATAGTGAACTTCATTTACATGCATTCTCATATGCATATTGTCTATCTCGGCTCCAACCCTATATCATGGACATCAAAGAAGCAGAAATAAGTTCCTCGGTCTTCTACAGAGTTTGAATATTGCTCCATTGCATACACAGCTTCTGAAATTCGTTGGATCGTTGCACTACTACAAGAACTTAGCATCTTAATTGCTTCCCAACATGTCATCTATTGTGACAACATTGGTGCCACATACATATGTGCCAATCTAGTGTTTCACTCATGAATGAAACATTTGGCACTCGACTATCATTTCATACGTGAACTTGTTCAATCTGGCTTCCTACGTGTCTCACATGTTTTCTCCAAAGACCAATTTGATGCACTTACGAAGCTAGTCACTCGATCTCTACTTAACGATCATTTGTACAAGACTGATCTTTCTCATACACCGGTCGCTCATCTTACGGGAATGTATAGAAAATATGACTAAATATATTTGTGAAATTTTTTTTTGGTAAGAAATGTATATCCTAGCATAAACCCCTAGTCTATCTATCGAGTGTATATATATACTTGTAACTCCGTTCATATTTCAAGGAACACAATAGACTAGATATCAATTTGTACCGTCTTGATCATTTTTTCATCCAAAAACTCTGCGAATTAAAGTCATTCTTCCATATCACATACATTTTTTAACTGGAATTTAATGTAACACTCTTCCCAGTGTATCACGTCCCATCAAAATCATAATTTTTTTAAGTTATACAGAAATATCGCAAATTAGTAACAGTTCATATACCAACAATTTGTATAGCTAAAATTTAGTGATGCATTTTGTTAAATCGATACAAAACAAAGAAACTCTTAAAAGAATAGTTTTTTGTTTATTGTCTCTAAACGTCTTTACAAGAGTATTTATATGAGCACACCCCCTTAACCTAATTTACAAGATAAGAATATATACATTATTAAGATATGGAAATATTCTTAATCTATCGATATTGTAGATATGCCAATACACCCCCTCCCCCAAGTTGGAGCATGGAGATCACAAATGTCCAACTTGAGTCTAAAATGATCAAATTCTTTCTTTCCCAATGTTTGGTAAGTATATCCGCAAGTTGTTGCTGTGATGAGACATGACGAGTAACCACATTCCATTTTTGAATATTTTCCCGAACAAAGTGACAATCAGTCTCAACATGTTTAGTCCTCTCATGAAAAAGACCGGTTTTGTCGCAAGATGAATAGCTGATTTACTATCGCAATGAATGATTAACTCAAAGGCTAAGAAGAAGACCACGTATCCATCTAAGTTCACTATTGAGATCCGCGAGATAATGATACTCAGCTTCAGCTGAAGAACGAGAAACAGTTTTCTTGTTTTCCAAGATATAGGAGAATTGCCAAGCTGAACAAACCAACCAGTCAGAGAATGTCGAGAAATAGGATAACCAGCCAATCTGAGTCACACCACCCATTAAGTTGAAGATCAGAATCAGAACGAAGTAGGATTCCCTGAGCTGCATCCCATTGATTTCGTGTAGGAGCTTGCATGAACTGAGCTAGTCTATGTTCAACATATGATAAATCAAGACGTGTAACAGCCAAGTAGATTAATCTCCCAACAAGACGACGATACCTCTCAGGATATTTTAAAACCTTAATTGTGTCAAGCGCTAACCGATTATTATGTTTAATCGGAAAACCACTCGGTTTAGCACTAAGTTGAACAAATTCCGAGATAAGATCCAAAGTATACTTACTTTGACTCAAGTAAATCCCAGAAGGATTACGAGATACCTCAAGCCCAAGAAAATATTCCAATCATCCGAGATCCTTTATTTTAAAGCATCGTCCAAGATACGCCTTAAAACTATCCATAGCTATCGTTGAATTTGCCGAAATGATGAGATCATCAACATAAACAAGTACATAGATGCTGACATTATTCCGAGCATAGAAGAATATACTATAATCCGAATGGGATTGTGAAAAACCGTACTCTTTTAAAGTAGAGCTCAACTTTGCAAACCAACGCCTCCGAGCCTGCTTAGTCCATAGAGAGATTTAAGTAATTTGCATACCTTTCCACTCGATGCAGAGAAACCCGGAGGAGATTTCATATATATCTCTTTATCTAGATCTCCATGAAGAAAGGCATTATGAACATTCATTTGATGAATATCCTAATTAAGTGCGGAAGCAACCTCTAAAAATATTCTCACCGTAGACATCTTAGGAACTTGAGCAAATATTTCATTATAGTCATCCCCTGCAATCTGCTTAGTACCAAGAGAAACAAGCCAAGCCTTATAGCGTTCAACAGTACCATCAGAATTGTATTTGATTGTAAAGATCCATTTAGAACCAATTGTCTTTTTATCCAGCGGAAGATCGGTGATGTTCCATGTCTTGTTAAACTCCAATGCATTGATTTTTTTGCTAACCACCTCACGCCAACGAGGATCTCGCATCGCTTCAGCAAATGATCATGGTATATACCCTTCAGTTATAGCTGCAAGAAACGATTGATGAGAGGCAAACAACTTTTTGTCAGAAATATAGTAAGTCAAAGGATATCGAGTGCTTGAACACACTTGAGCATTATCATTAACCACATTAAGTTCATAATCTCGAAGCTTATTATGTGGTTTCTGCTCACGATAACTACGTCCTAATGCTTCAGAGATAGGCTGATCCATCACACCAACATGTTCAGTAACTTCACAGTCCATGACAACAACAGGTTCAGTAACTTCAGAGTCCACGACAACAACAAGTTCAGTAATTTCAGATTCTGCAGGAGTATACAGATCAGCCAGAACAACTTGGAACAGTGGCCATAGCATCATCTTCAAGAAGTAATGGTGTATCAGATGGTGTATTAGATGTTGTATCATTCGCAGAACTCTTCATAGTAGCAAAAGGAAATTCAGTATCTATGAATACCACATCACGTGAGACCAAAAATCTTTCATTCTTTATATCATACACACACCAAACATTCTTTCCGTAAAGATAACCAACAAAGACGCATTTAGACTTCGACTTTTAAATTTATCTCCCTTTGTATCTCTGTTATGCACATAACACAAATACCCTAGTGTTCTAAGCTATTCATACTGCGGAACCTTGTCGAATAGAACTTCATACGATGATTTTCCTTTAAGAACAGATGAAGGAGTCTTATCGTTGAGATAGCTAGTAGTAAGAATGCATTCTCCCCAAAATTTAAGTGGAAAATATCCTTGAAAACGCAAAGCTTTAATATATGTCTATGCTTGCACTCAACACGACCATTATGTTGTGGAGTTCCCACATAGGAAGTTTTATATACAATCCCTTTTTCTCCAAGAAATAGTTACGAAGACAAATAAACTCGGTTCCGTTATCAGATCGAACAATTTTTATTTTCTTTCCAAACTGTCGTCAACCATTAAAAAAAGTTGCGCAGATGTGTTCTAACCTCTGTTTTATCAACGACAAGGTATAACCAAACACTTCGTGAAAAATCATTCACAATTGTCAGAAAATACCGAGATCCACAGTGAGCCGGAACACGATGCGGACCCCAAAGATCACAATGAAGCAACTCAAATATCTCCGAAGTTTTATTATCACTTATAGAAAAAACATCAAGAGTTTGCTTGGACTTAAAACACACATCACAAGCCTTATTAGAATGATCACTAACATCCTAAATATTAAACGGTAATAAACCTACAACACGAGAAGACGGATGTCCGAGCCGTCGATGCCACACATCACAACTATGAGAAACTCTAGACTTCACAGCAGCTACATTTTCATTCCCTTTCAAGATGAAAATCTCTTCTCTACGTTCTCCTTTACCAATCACCATCTTCGAATCTTGGTCCTGAAGTAGACAAATTTTTTTAGTAAACAAAGCTTCACAATCATTCTCATCAACTAATTGTGATATCGACAGCAAATTGCAATTAAGTTCATGAACATAAAGCACATCATGAACTTTAAAATTAACACTCAAGTATGCATTTCCCTGTTTAACCGCGATTGTCTCTCGACCATCGGGTAAACCAATTGAGAAAGAAATTTTTGATCTTATATTATTCAAATTATCCAAGTTTCCAGTCATATGACTAGAAGCTCCAGTATCAAGAATCTAGAATTTCTTACCACTCAGATGATTTGAACCTTCAATCTTACTCGCATTCAACATGTTAATCAAGGTTTGAACAGATTCTTGTGTCGCTCCAGGAATTTCTTGTGTTTCTCCAATGGATGTAGTATGCACTGTATTAGCTCTCCCAAATCCTCGACCAAATCCATTTATCTTTCCTCTTCCACCACTGTTTTCGCGACCTTCATCAAAACTGCGTCATGTACTACGTCCTGTACCACGTCCTGTATTAGCTTTTTCAACGTACCACTCTAGATATCCATGTTTTCGAAAGCATTTTTCAACTTCATGTCCCATCCGTCCACAATAAGTACATAGAGTACTATTGTCTCTTTCATCACACTGATGTATTCTGGTTTTTATGGTTTTTGATACCATTTTTATTATTATATCTAATATTTTTTATGCGATTTTATGCCTTAAATGGTAGTTTTAGTGTGTTTAGAGTCTTTTACAAGTCAATTGGACAAAAGGTGAAGAAAAGCAAAAAATTAGACAGTTCTGAAACATCAGATATCTAGCAACTGTTGGAGGCTTTACTTACATTGGATTGAGCTGTAATTTAGATATGATATATCCACTTGAGTCATCTTTTATCCAGAAGTTATTTGAGGTCATTCAGATCAACGGTCAAGAAGTTACACCAATTCTCGTGAAGACATATCATTCTGGTCCGCAAACGAAGCAAGTGCATAAACGAAGAGACCAGACAGAAGGACCGGTTGGATCTCAACAAGAATGCACTTGGGCTTGTTTTGGCCTCTAGAAGACCGGACATATGGACCGGATGCAGCCCCCCTTGCACGACACCGGTCCAAACTGCAGAAAAATGCGATTTTCCTAATTTATTCAGGACTTCACCAAACCGACCCAAAAGAGACCAAGACCTAGAAATACATGTTTTTAGCCACTTTAGATAGAGGACACACTTATTATTCGAGAACCTTTTCTTATTTTCGTTTTTGAGCTTCAAGGGAGAAGATCTCAACTTTGTATCTCTCATAGAGAAGATTTTTGAACCCTCGTACTTCTTAATTTATTTATCATGATTTCTTCTACATCTCTTTGCTTGGTTTTATTGATTATGTCTGAGTAATCTCTTATTTAGGTTGAGGGGATTTAAAGGGGTTTTCATGTGTTGTTAGATTTAAGATTGTTCATAAGGTAATTTCATTCGGTTCTTCATCTATGATTTGTACATAATGCTATTGCTTGATTGATGACCTATAAATTGTTCTTAGGTTAATTTACTCACCAAAAGTGTTGCTAAATTGCTTGGATTAATCTAGATGAGCAGAACGTCTTAACCAACGAGAGCTGACTTAAGGAGTTTTGTGAACAAACCAAACCTGTTTCTACTGCATGTTTAACTTCATAAGAATCAAATGAGAGTTTAGAAGTTTAGGTTGTTAGACATAGTAATTAGTACTACGAGAGTAGGCTAATTATACATTAGTGATTTGAGTTCAAGACGGTTCTTAATCAATTTCCTGTTGAATGATCTGATTTCCTGCAATTCATGATACCATGCGACAACCCTGAAACCTGACGCTTTTCTTTATTGAATTTCTCACTTGTTTCATTGCAATTTTCATGATTCATAAACAAACAACAATCATATTTTCTGTCTTAGCTTGGCTTTACTTTATAGGATTTGTAGCGTTTCACTTGGTCTCTGTGGATCCGACCCCATAAATACTACTTCGTTTGTTGTGCACTTGCAGTGTTATTTTGGGTTTAAAACATTGTGTATCACACACGCCATCCCTTTTTATTTCCTGTTTGAACAGCAAAACTCATCACCTCTATTTTGTTTTCAGACAGCGGTTTGTTTTTCACTGATTCTTCTTGAATCAATAAATTGTACACGCGATTCAGATTTGGTATTGGATCTTGTGCAAGAAGATTGGTACGAAGAGATCCATACAAATCTTCATCAAGTCCAAACAGAAATTGATGCACCTTATGATTTTCGCTTTTCTTCTCAATCACTTTGATCAATTCGCACTTACAACCTCCACATGTACAACCACTACATGAGCACTTCGGAAGTGGATCAATATGATCAAGATCTTCCCACAACTTCTTCAATTTTCCATAGTACTTTGCAATCGTCATACCTTTTTGTCTACAAGTCACGACTTCAGCCAGGACATGTTGATATCTTGCTCCATTAGTAACCGAGAACCTCTCCTTCACGTCTTTCCACAACTCTTCTGCCTTACGAGTTCTTGAGATGGTTCTGCGAACTTCCATTCTTATTGTATTTCGTATCCAAGAGATGATTAGTGAATTATTTGTCCACCAATCATCCAAATCAGTGGAATCTTTACCTGGTTCTGGAATCGATCCATCCACAAATCCAAACTTTTTATGAGTACAAAGAGCCATAGTGATCTCATCTGCCCACTCATCATAATTATCACCCTTTAACACAACTTGAGAAATTATACATCCATGACTATCATTCGGAGTCAAATCATACGGGTCTATTGTCCGTCTTTGCGAAGTAACCACACCAGCATTCTTTGCTGCAAGAGTCGATGATTCAGTCATCAAAGCAAACACTTATCAAGCAAATAAAACAGCAAATCAAAAGAGCGATTTTGGCTCTGATACCATGCCAAATCGATACAGAACAAAGAAACCTTAAAAGAATAGTTTTTCTGTATATTGTCTATAAACGTCTTTACAAGAATATTTTCGAGAAAACGCTTACGTGTCATCTCCACAATCACTCTTACCAAAAAAATTATGACGTGGCTTGAAAAAGTATGATTTGGCTTAAAAAATAATGACATGGCAATTTTTTTAAGGAATTTTTGATTAATTAATCATAACTAAATCTCCTACGAAATCTTCCATAACTATATTTATATTTATTTATTTAAAAATTTAATTTGAAATTAAGAAAAACCATATATTTCATAAATAAATACTTACCAAATTTTGTGACTGAGCTATAAAAAAATGAATTCTTTTAATTACCAAATCTCCTTAATATTATTTGTGAAGTAATTTTGGAGAAAACGCTTACGCGTCACCTCCACAATCACTCTTACCAAAAAAATTATGATGTGGCTTGAAAAAGTTTGATTTTGTTTAAAAAATAATGACATGGCAAATTTTTAAAGGAATTTTCGATTAATTAATCATAACTAAATCTCCTACGAAATCTTCCAAAACTATATTTATTTATTTATTTAAAATTTTAATTTGAAATTAACGAAAACCATATATTCCATAAATTAAAACTTACCAAATTTTGTGACTGAACTATAAAAAAAAAATGCATTCTTTTAATTACCAAATTTAAAAACGTTTAGTTACTATTTTTTCTAACATATTGAAATTTGACCCAAAAATACGTAAAGCTATGAATTTTGATGGAATTTGACCAACCAATGAACGGTTCGTATCATGCCTTAGAGTATTTGTTTTATATATTTTTGCATTACTCATCTCAAGTATAATTTTTTTTGGTAAAAACTAATTAATTTTATTTTAAAAATTCAATAAAAAAGTATTAACTAATCGAATAAATCTAAAATCTAAAACAAAAAAAAATTTAATATATTTTCACCATTACTTTATCTTTCTTAAAATAAAATTTCAATCAGAAGTATTTGAAAAAAAAAAAATCCAAACCAGATTATAAAGAAAAACCAAAATATGAAGACGGTAAAAAGGTGAAAAACGTAGGAGATGAAGAAAAAAGTGAAGAATCTATATCAGTTTTTTTTTTTCGAATTCGAAGACACAAAATATGTTATTTTATTTTGAAAATATTATTTACAATTAGGTATGACATAGATAAAGTATTTTAATACTCCATTTGTATCACTTTAGATGATGTTTAAGGATGTTGCACACACTGTTCTTCTTTGGCATCCCCTGCCTTTTCACTCCCATCAATTTTTTCAACATCTCCAACTCTACCATCATCTTGAAGATGTTCTTCTTTGGCATCCTCTGCCTTTTCACTCCCATCACTTTTTTCAGCATATCCATCTCCATCATTACCATCATCTTGAAGATGTTCTTCTTTGGCATCCTCTGCCTTTTCACATTTGTATATTTTTTCCCCATGGAACATATCTTGAAGATGTTCTTGTTTGGCATCCTCTGCCTCGATGCCATCTGCATTTTCACTGCAATCTATTTTTGCATCATCTCCTACTTGTTCTTGTTTGGCATCCTCTGCCTCGATGCCATTATCAGTTACTTTTTCTTTGTCATCTCTTACTTTCTCATTTGAAAAAGAGCCAGAGGCAACAACCTTGATTCCTTCTCCTTCGTTGTCTTTGCCATCTCCTTTGTTATCCACCGTCATCTCTTCTTCGTCATTCTGCAAAATTTTAAAGTAATGACTGTTACATGAACTCAGCTTCAACTCTTACACCTTAAGGGCATACTATGCCGTATAGGATATTAAGGGATGCCAATGATGAATAGAATTGAATGCCATTATTAGTCTGTCGTAACAATTACATGTCTCACATAAATGAATGATACAACCTAGGCAAGCAGAGTATGTCTTGCCCCTCTATTGTTTTACCACATCTGATAGAGCATGATATCGCATATCATGCCAGTGCTTTTATTTCAACAATTGCTAAGTTGTACATACCATGCGATTGTCAGGTTTTAGTTTGTTGTTAGAGAAGCGAGTATCTTGCTCGAAACAAGTCATCCTCTCCATCAGCTTTCCAACGACCTGTGCCAACTTGTTTAAGGTTTCACCCAAAACAGTATGCTGTTCCATGCTGGTTCGTTGCTGTTCCAAATTTACTCGTTGCTGCTCAAGTCTGGCATTTTTAATTCTAGCTACAACTGCGTCAAACTTGGTCTGCTATTTATCCAGGACAAATTCAATGATGTCGACGAAATCTGTTGAACCAGTAGATGGGATTTTAGCTACAGGGAACTTTGGTTTCATGACATACCGTCCGTTCATATTCTTCAATTCCCTTCCGCTTCCTCTTCCTCTTTCCCCATCTCGCTCTTCAATTCCCTTCCTCTTTTTCCCTTTTCCTCTCTTTCCTTCATTATCTTCTTTCCTTTTTTTTCCAGTGCGGTTTTCTGGGACTGGCGGCGTTTTTGAGACCCTCCATTTGATGTCCGACAACGGCTGACCAGAGAGAATGTATTTGATGAGATTATCAAGCTTGACATCTATTACGTCGTTACCTTTCCAACGTGGATAGATATCTGCCCGGGATCTCTCACACATAGTAGTTACAATCACCAACAAAACAACATATGGTTACATAAATGTCAGCCAGAAGTCAGCCAGAAGTCAGCGTAACTCTGCCAGAAGTCTAGCGATGGGAATATGTAAACTTGTGGCAGAGTCTTTTTGCAGACTTTGCCACTGTGGCTTACTCTGCCGAAACTCTACATTTTTACTTCAACAAACTATGCCAAAGATGTACATACCTCTTCACTCGAGAAGATCTTCTCCATATCGGGTCTGCCAACCTTTCCCTTGTATCTTAGCAGATGTGTACCTTCAAAAGCTATAGGTGTTCCCAAATTTTCTCCCACTTTGGGCACATAAGCATACGCCCAGACCTGTAAAACTTGCACGAACCCCTTCAAAACATAAGAGTCTTGCCATATCTTCTCTTTAGTTACTAACTTAACCTGCTCAACAAGATCTTTGTAAGCAACCCTCCCCCAGGGATACCCTTTGAAAGTTGCCAAATCTATCACCAACCTAGCTAGGTTAAGGGGAATTTCGGTACGCCGATCAACACCCAACAAACCGTTAGACAGAATAGCTAGGTAACTAAGCCTAATTTTATCTTCCCTGCACCAAGATTTGCTTATATCTCCACCATGCTTCATACACAATTTCACTATGTCCTCAATACAAGGGCTAGGACGGCGTATTTTGAGAAGACCCCGAAAGCGATTCCAGGTTTGGTGATTAGCTTCAGAAGATTCCAACCCATCCAACTGCGTAATTTCATTACAGTTAAGACCTGTGATCTCTTCAAACTCGAAGAGCGAGAACCGTGCTGGCTGCCCCGCGATCAAAAACCACAACTCAAATGGGCTTTCACACTCCAATTGTTTGCAAATAAGATGGTGATGCACTAATTTCGCACTCCATCCGAAACCCAACTTCTCAAACTTACAAATAACTCCTAGCTGTGACTTGCGGACATAATCCCACACTTCCTCACCAACTACACTTTCCACCAGTGAAAGATGATTGAACTTTGAACTGTAGTTTATTCTGGTATTTGGATCTGGCTCGTTTCCTTTGGAAAAAATAATGGCAGGAAAATCCATCTCGTAATCATTCATATACATGATATATTCGAAGGAGAAATATCGGAAAAATGAAGAGATCGGAGAATTATCGGAGAAATGAAGAAAATGAATAAAGAGATCGACAAAATTGAAGATATGCTCCTCTGCTCTAGGGTTGCCGAGGGGAAGTAGAAGAAGAGTCAATGTTGTGTTTTCCAAGCTTTCTGGGCTTCATGGGCCTGAAACAACTGCTTTGAAGCCCGAATATATATTGTGGACATATGTTTAAACTAATATTACCTAATTAAGATGGCGCCCCCTTTTGTCGTACAGTTAAGTCAGTGCCGCATTTTTCTTTTAGTTGAAACTCTTCAAAAACGCTGCACTACATCGGCATACAGTCTGCGAAACCCTAAACCACTCAAAACTCTTCAAAAACTTCGATTAACATTTCTTTAGCCGTATTTACTCCAAAGTGATCTTCAATATAAGTGTTTAAAAGCTTATTTACATTGAAAACACAGAATGGAAGAAAAATCGATAACCATGGTAAATACCAAGGAAATGTTTCACATAGTGTCGTGTTGAACAAAGATACACGAAGAAACATATGATAACGATTTTTTTTTTCTGAGTTGTTCTTTTTAACATAAGTTTTACTTTGAAACCAGTAAGAAATAATGTATAAAGGTAGTGGAAGTATATACAAACATACAACAACAAAAAATCACTACAAATCCTATATCAATCTGCATTCGGTCTGCCGTTGGTGACATTCATTCAGTCTGCGATACCCTAACCACTCGGTTTTCACTTTGGAATTTTTCTTTTTAACATAAGTTGTACTTTGACAACAGTTAGAAATTAATGAAATAATGTATAAAGGAAGTGGAAGTATATACAAATATACATCAACAAAAACTCTCTACAAACAAATTCTCCGATTGCGATCTGCCGTTGGTGATATTCAGTCAGTCTGCGAAACCCTACCCACTCGGTTTTCACTGAGTTTCTCAAGTTTTCTGGTTTCGGCTTATACCGGTTAATGCACTACTGGTGATTGTCTTCTGCCGTTGGTGACCTTAAGGGGTAGCGCTAGTATTTTCAAAATTATTTTAGAACATAACTAAAATTAGGGATTATTTCACAACCACGAGGACTTCAACAAGAATCAGTCACCATTCTTTTCAAGGCACCTGCGATTTTGAGGAGTGGACACAAGAAGGGTTCAAGCAGTTGAAGGAGTTGGAGGATATATGGACTACTTGACCTACCCCGCGCCAACCATGCATTTCCTTGCCACGGTGAAGTTCATTGAGGATGAAGCGAATGGACATGGATATGTCTACTTCATGGTTGGGCCTAACCAATAACAACACGCTCGCATAGCGCTTCATGGATGAGGACGAGACGCCTTTGTGTTGTTTCTTCCACCCCTTCAAGATTACAACTCTGATCACTTCTAATAAAACTGTTTATGAGTTTATGTTTGTTTTTTTTGTCGGGAGTTTATGTTTTATTATGAAGAAACATAAGTGCAAAGCTAATTGGAAGGAGTCAATGTTCAGCTCTTTTTGTAATGAATTATCCTAAAGTCTGATACCAGTCTGGCTTTGGTCTACCGTTAGGTGGTTTGGTCTCCGAAACCCTAACTATAAAAAAGCACAGCAGTGTATAAACTGTGTTTGCGTATACTCTGCTTCCAACGGCAGAGACTGAGAACGCTTTGTTTTTCTTCTGCGAGTAAAAGCAGAGACTGCGCATATTCTTTTCTATCTCTACTTGTACTCTGCGTAGTCTACATTTACTTGCGTTGCCAATGTCAACATGCAGACAGTGTGCCACCGGTCCGCGTTAACTCTGCTGGTCTTAAGGGGTAGCGCTGGTATTTCCAAAAAAGTGTACTTGTTCTACAATTTTCCCTACGAGTGTACCCCGTTTGACATTAAAGTCAGAAAAGGTACTATTTTGGACTATTTCTTCATTCTTTATTATGGGGCCCATATTGATGGACACTCTAGCAGAGGAAGAGCGGACTTCTTTAATTGATACGACAATAACTTTTGATTCGACGTAGTACTACTTTTAAAAATAACTTTTTTGACGCAACTCAATAAACTTATTCAATTGGTCATTGGAGATATTTAGAAAAGTTATAGTATAATATTTCAAACTTCACCACAGCAGAGTACGAGCAAACTAATATACTGCGCTTTCTCTGCGCTTTCTTTATTTATAATCTGCTTATTAAATAATGTTAGTATTTACTTTTCTCTTACTCTGCCTACGACAGAAGAAGAAGAACATACCTCTATTTTTATTCTGCGTATTCTTTTATGGGATCCATTTTGCTGGACGCTCTATCAGCAGAATCTGCATATTTATGTGGTGTAAAGCAGATTACGGTACATTTTACGCAGATCATAGCATTTTGCTTGAATAGCAGTGGCATATTCGATAAGTAAGAGATAAATAATAACTGAATGTACCATAACATTAACAACCGTTTGTTAGAATGCGCAGTGTCATGCATTTACTTACTCTGCATTTAATTGGTAAAACAAACAATAACGTATAATTACCGTTATTCCGAAATAATATTTTAGATAAGTTATAGGAAAATATTTCAAACTTCCTTACTGCAGAGTACGAACAAACGCTGCGAATTCTCTACGCATAGTACTGCTTTGTCTCTGCATTTATCCTAACCTTATATTAAACTTCCCAAAAACCAATAGTATTTTTATTGTCTCAAAAACATTTTCGATTGTGAATACGTAATCATTACGTATATAATAAATTAAGAATATATAGTAAAAATGAAACTTACTTTTCACGGTTCCATTAAAAATGTTAAGAGTCAAAGCAATATCAACTCATTTCACATCATCCACTCTTATACGGCCATACTCTGCAGCCATCAATGACAAGATCGGGTTGCGCCAATTACTTTTGATTAGACATAGAACTACTTTTATAAATAAGTTTTTAGCAGCAACCCAATAAACTTATTGAATTAGTAGAAAATTATAGTATAATATTCAAACTTCAAGACCGCAGAGTACGAGCAAACTTCATATACTGCTCTTACTCTGCCTACGACGTGTCGATAATCGCAGACATCTATTTTTAATCTGCGTATTCCTTTCTGGGGCCCATTTTGCTGGACTATCAGCTGATGGGTCCGAATGGTAGCATCTAGTATCAAAGTTGAGTTGCAGTAGATGTTATATTTGATATAACTTGCAGTAAAAATATGCTGCATAAACTGCAGATTTATGTGGTGAGTTTGCTTTGACTTAGCATTTTACAGAAGATGCTGGGAAAAGTCTATTTGAATTCTACGGGCTCATACCCAAGTCTATTAGGGGAAAAATTGAAAATTCAAATATTTTTGAATTTTTAAACATTATCAATCTCTTGGCAAATACGGGCTCATACCCATATATAGAACTGATCCTAATGGTACTGCCGAAAATAAACGATAAAAAAGCACGCATTTGTTATATAACAGAAGAATCAAAGGACAACGTATAGGTGTAGTGTTAATTATATTTCTATCCATTTGGCATATCTCGCCACGTCATCATTATTTAGTCGCAAACCAATGGCAGATCAATAGCAAACCAATGGCAGGTCAATAGCAAACCAACGGAAGATCAATAGCAAAACTAAATAGATAAATGTGACAATTACAAAACTAAATAGATAAAAAACAGGTGATATTCTACGAAGTGTCCGGAAAACGGTCACGCTTCATCCCTCTAGGTGTATTGTTAATTACATTTCTATCCATTTGGCATATCTCGCCACGTCATCATTATTTAGTCGCAAACCAATGGCAGATCAATAGCAAACCAACGGAAGATCAATAGCAAAACTAAATAGATAAATGTGACAATTACAAAACTAAATAGATAAAAACAGGTGATATTCTACGAAGTGTCCAGGGAACAGTCGCGCTTCATCCCTCTAGAACTCCCAGGAACATCGCAGCCAACGTCGACCGATCCAAACTCGTGACTTATACGATCCAAGAACCTTGACTGCTGGGTCAAAGTTGTTACCACAACCCTAACCGAATCCACAGCCCTCTCCACATTCCGAAGCCGAGTCTCCAAACCACATATTTTAGCACGTCGGGCTTCTCCCTCCAACTCCAACTCCTCGCAACGAGGACAATGAACATTAGTGATGCGAGATGGATACACGTTTTGCCAAGTAAGCCTAAGGCGATCCAGGCTACCTGGACGGACCTCTGCTTCGTCGATATCCGCCCGAAGAGAACTCCCGTCAACTACGGCGTCGGAGAGAAGAAACTCAGGGCACCGGTAAGGGAGTGGAATCAAAAAAAGGGCATTAGGAAAATCGGGATATGTGCGACGGCTCTGCTTTGTTAGAACTGATGAAGCGCAACAGAGAGAAAATGCTTGTTAAAAGAGTTAGCTTGATGAATTCGCCAGAGTCTAATGAATTTTTTGTAAGAGGGAAATTACCTGAATCAGACCACAAGCGGGGAAGTCCGTCAGGACCGGAATGACGAACAAAGAAGTAGTGAATCTTGTCATCATCACGACCCTCAATTTGGAGGGGAAGTAAAACTGGAGATCTGCAACCGTCACGAAGAACAAGTTCATATCTATTAGACCAGGGGTCTATACTCCTAACCTCAAAAGCCCCAAAAGTCATAGCACTGGAAACAGTGATTCCAGATAAGTCCGACAGTATTTGGAGGGCGTTTATCAACCCCCATAAGTGGGCATTAAGCTGGCTGGGTGCAATCCGAAGTTCTTTACAAAACTCCATCATCAAAAAAGACAGGCGATGGCGGAAACCTGCCCGAAAGGAAGACCAATAGACGGTGATATAACCTACCGGAGGAATCCCGGGCACATCTTGTACCTCTGGATATTTGAACCAATCCAAATTCCTTGGCAGAGCAGGAATCACACTGTTGGGTTCGCTCCCGCCAGAGGAAGAAGAAGATGAGGAAAAGGCAGACATCGGATTCAAAGAAGATTGGTGAGACTGATGGGTAGAAAAGAAGAATAAAAGATACGCTTGCGTTCTGTAGCTTTTGGATTATCTTTGTTTTGTTTGTTTGAGACTGATGGAGGAAAGGATAAATTATCTTTCTTTGTACACCCAAATAAAGAAGAGATTTTTGATACTCGTTGAAGGAAAACCGTATCGGTATGGAAGCCCTAATTAGTCATACTCTGCAGCTATTATTGGACGCCTCTGAGATGATGTTGCTCCATTCCAAGGGCCACGTGTCGATCATCGCATTATTGAACACGAGAAACAAAGTAAATTATTAATTGTTCTACTACAATACGTCATACGCCACGTGTCGATCATTCGTGATAGAACACGTTAAATAAGTAATGGCAGTGATTGCGACTACTCTTTTTATATTCTGCAATAAATTTAATAGTACTCTGCTTAGGCACCTTCTCTGCATATACTCTACGAAATAACGGGTTAAATGATGGGAAGGTGGACCGCTGAAATGATGGGATGGTGGACCGTTGAAATGACAGCTAAGCGAAAAAACTGACGTACGTGGTTTTACTTTATCCCTCTCGTCTATAAAAGAAAGAAAAACCCTCAAAATAACTTGCGGCTTCTCTTCTACTCAATCTTTTTTTTAGTCTGCGCAGTTGATTCCTATTTTTAATAGGCACATTCTCTGCATTTTACTCTTTTACAGGCACATATTCAAGACATCATGGCCGCAGATCATTCGAAGAAAAGAAAAGCACCAATGTCAGACCTGGAGTTGGAAGCAGAAGAGAAGCGGAATGATGCAGTTATGGAGGCGGAAAAGGAAGGAAAGGATCGCCTGAGGGCAATTCTTCTGCTGGTGCGATCTCAAATGAGAGCGAAGGACGAAACTCACCGCGTCAAACTAAAGTTGGCAAGAATAGCCGGTAAATGCTCTATGTTGGAGAAGATGATGCATGAAGAACAAGTGGTCATGGATGCTAGGCGGCAGCAGTTAGCAGAGAAAGAAATGATTGCTGAGGAGGAGCTGAGAGGAATTACAGTTCCTCATATTGATTGGTTAAAACTTGATCTTTCATTTATGGAGGACTAAAGTTATGTAGAACTCTTGTTATCCATATTTTTAAAATTTACGAATTGATCCTAATTATTTTACTTTTCTTAAAGTTTCAACAACATTTAGTTTATTTGATGTTGTTTATCTTTTCTTGGATTTGTTGTTTGTACTCTTTTCTTCGATTTGTGTTTCTGTGTGTATTCTAAACTTTCAAACTACATCTCGTTTTGGATGCAAACTACGGTTGGTGCAGAGTAACCTACATCTTGTTTTGGATGCAAACTACGGGCAGATTTTGGTGCAGCGTACAAATAGACTTGGATATAGAAGCAGAGTACCGAAAAAGTGTGCGAAGCAGAGGACCTAGGTTTGGAGCATATTTTAGGCAGATTTTGAACTTATGTTTATATACGTACCATGTATGTTTCTGCAGATTCTGCGTTTCGTACTGCTACTTCTCTGCATTTATAATAAACATCAACTTCAATGCTGGAAAATGGGATGATTCTTCATATTCCTTTTCTAAATTTATTACAAAAAAATTCGAGCAAAAACTGGTAGATGTTCTTATTCGTCTTGATCATTGTGAAAGACCTGGCGGATAATTTCCGGGATAGGGGATATTTTGTCAAATCCAAGCTGTTCCCATTCTGAAGGATGGGCCTCGAGCCGTTTTATAATCTTCTCGATTCTCTTCTGTTTCTTGTGAAGTTTAGCCTTTTTCTTCAAGATTTTCTCGTGAGTCTTGATTGCTCGCCGGTACTTCTCGTTAAGCTGCATAAAATAAATTATAGATACATAAGGAACAGCAATGGAAAACTCTTGAAAAACATGCAACACCTTTACCTTAGTTATGAACTCCGTGGATTGCTGAAAACATCTCGGGTTATGGTTCATGAGTAAAACTGAAGGAATCTTCATTTCGGATCGTTCAAATACAGTTGTTGAACTCGCGGAAGATTCATTATCGTTCATCGGATTGAAGACAGAGGCTACAGATGGCTCCATTAAAAGTTGGCTATATGTGCTCTGCAAATAAAGAAGAAGTGTTGAAGATAACTCACGTCATAAATACAAGAGTGGACCCACTTCATAAATACAAGAGTGATTGACGAAATCCACTTAAAATTACAAGAGTGACGCTAGATATTCCAACTTCAATGAAACTCTGCATCTGCTTTGCTTACACTCAGCATAAACATTTGCAGAATAAGTTCTCTTCTACTAAGGAAGGAAAAACATAAATTCTGCTTGTACGCCGCAGAGTTTATGTTTTTCATTCTTAGTAGAAGAGAACTTATTCTGCCCATGTTTATGCTGAGTGTAAGCAAAGTAGATGCAGAGTATGAGCAGGTGCTGCGTATTCTTGGTTTACAATCTATCAGCGTAGTTTATGATGATGCGTGTAAACGAAGAATAAGCAGAATAAGTTCTCTTCTACTAAGGAAGGAAATACATAAATTCTGCTTGTACGCCGCAGAGTTTGTGTTTTTCATCCTTAGTAGAAGAGAACTTATTCTGCCCATGTTTATGCTGAGTGTAAGCAAAGCATATGCAGAGTATGAGCAGGTGCTGCGTATTCTCGGTTTACAATCTATCAGCGTAGTTTATGATGATGCGTGTAAATGAAGAATAAGCAGAATAAGTTCTCTTCTACTAAGATGTAATATTTACTAGAACAAATCTCCCTATTTACTATATACATATATTTACTAACCATGCAATTAAATTTGAACGTCGAAGGGATCGTAGATACTTGCAATAATTGACTCATCACACATGCGTTGATCGGTATACGAAGATGTCTCATCCAACACCTCTGCAGTGAGCTTCGTCCTCCAGGTTATCATTTTGGCATTACACAGTTCTCTTGCTGATAGCGGCAATCCTAACATGTGACACCCAATGTATTTGAGTGCGTATACTCCACAATCACCTACTTGTGGACGCATTTTGGGAACGTCTTTTACAATTGTGATTGTAAAAGCTGCTTGATCGTAGTCTTGAGGAAAGCACATATGAATTGCGGCAGGAACCATTTCAGCAAAAACCCTCGCCGCTGCCACAATATCTGATTCTGGAGTATTTAAGGAATCATATATGTAGACAACCCGGTCAACCAATGATATGACCGTCCCAACCCAATGATTCGAGCTCACGTGTAGAACGAAGTATAACATATCAACGTCTTTGCCCCATGCCAACTTTGTTGAGGCATAAGCTGGAAGAATACCGTGTACATTCTCGTAAGTACCACCAGGCCATCTTTCAAGCTCAAGCCACTCGGCGTACCTATTCTTCCAAAGCATTTGAAATGTTGCATCCAATATAGCAATCCGCGGACTCTTGAAAGAACTAGGATTTCTCTTTAGCCTTAGTCTATACAAGTTCAGTGCTGCGTTAAGGTGCTGATAATAAAAGAAGAACAAATGTTACGCACCAAGCAGAGTCTACTAGACACACAACAACAACGGTCTGCCAGCTAAACATGAAATAAACACTTTTGCCAGATCCACTGTTGACGAGGAAGAATGTACTTACCATATCGTGTAACCATTCCCTCGGCTTCAAAAGTAAGTTGAAGAATTCACGGGCCGTTGTTTTCCCTCCAAATGGATAAATATTTGTTCTGTCGAAGAAAATCAACATTCAAGTTGGACTGCAAGATAAAATAGACGATCTTATAGGCTGTGTGTACTTACTCATCGGCTCTGAATACGTTCATCTTGTCCACCAGTATTTTGTCAACATCTCCAAATACAATTTCGTAAGCAGATTTCTGGGCCACTGGTTTTGCGTTGTTGCTAGGTACAACAGGAAGCGCAGTCGATTTGCTTAACCTTTCACTCCTCCTTGTTGTTAGCTTGTTGGTCTGGCGAAGATTTCTGGAGCTTTCGTATATTTCGATTTGAGATGTAGTTGGGTGGACTGAATCCACTGATGGTTCAATGATATTAACTGGCTGAGAGTTTCCTTTTCCTCTCCCTCTTCCTCTTCCTCTTCCTCTTCCTCTTCCTCTTTCTACAATGATTTCAGTGTCAATCACTGAGCCTTTACCATCTTCAGCAGTCGAAGCAACTGTCTCCATGCAGACGTTGGTTATCAATGCCGTAATGGGATCCTTAATGCATACATTAGTTTCATCTGCTGAAGCGCATCCTTAATGCAGACATTGCTTTCATATGCGGGAGTGGCATCCTCTGCCTGAAGGCATGCTTTGGGATCATTATCTCCTTTTTCTTCTTTGGCATCTTCTGCCTTTTCACTCCCATCAATTTTTTCAACATCTCCAACTCTACCATCATCTTGAAGATGTTCTTCTTTGGCATCCTCTGCCTTTTCACTCCCATCACTTTTTCCAACATCTCCAACTCTACCATCATCTTGAAGATGTTCTTCTTTGCCATCCCCTGCCTTTTCACTCCCATCAATTTTTCAACATCTCCAACTCTACCATTATCTTGAAGATGTTCTTCTTTGGCATCCCCTGCCTTTTCACTCCCATCAATTTTTTCAACATCTCTAACTCTACCATCATCTTGAAGATGTTATTCTTTGGCATCCTCTGCCTTTTCACTCCCATCAATTTTTTCAACATCTCCAACTCTACCATCATCTTGAAGATGTTCTTCTTTGGCATCCCCTGCCTTTTCACTCCCATCAATTTTTTCAACATCTCCAACTCTACCATCATCTTGAAGATGTTCTTCTTTGGCATCCCCTGCCTTTTCACTCCCATCAATTTTTTCAACATCTCCAACTCTACCATCATCTTGAAGATGTTCTTCTTTGGCATCCTCTGCCTTTTCACTCCCATCACTTTTTTCAGCATATCCATCTCCATCATTACCATCACTTTTTTCAGCATATCCATCTCCATCATTACCGTCATCTTGAAGATGTTCTTCTTTGGCATCCTCTGCCTTTTCACATTTGTATATTTTTTCCCCATGGAACATATCTTGAAGATGTTCTTGTTTGGCATTCTCTGCCTCGATGCCATCTGCATTTTCACTGCAATCTATTTTTGCATCATCTCCTACTTGTTCTTGTTTGGCATCCTCTGCCTCGATGCCATTATCAGTTACTTTTTCTTTGCCATCTCTTACTTTCTCATTTGAAAAAGAGCCAGAGGCAACAACCTTGATTCCTTCTCCTTCGTTGTCTTTGCCATCTCCTTTGTTATCCACCGTCATCTCTTCTTCGTCATCCTGCAAAATTTTAAAGTAATGACTGTTACATGAACTCAGCTTCAACCTCTTACACCTTAAGGGCATACTCTGCCGTATAGGATATTAAGGGATGCCAATGATGAATAGAATTGAATGCCATTATTAGTCTGTCGTAACAATTACATGTCTCACATAAATGAATGATACAACCTAGGCAAGCAGAGTATGTCTTGCCCCTCTATTGTTTTACCACATCTGATAGAGCATGATATCACATATCATGCCAGTGCTTTTATTTCAACAATTGCTGAGTTGTACATACCATGCGATTGTCAGGTTTTAGTTTGTTGTTAGAAAAGCGAGTATCTTGCTCGAAACAAGTCATCCTCTCCATCAGCTTTCCAACGATCTGTGCCAACTTGTTTAAGGTTTCACCCAAAACAGTATGCTGTTCCATGCTGGTTCGTTGCTGTTCCAAATTTACTCGTTGCTGCTCAAGTCTGGCATTTTTAATTCTAGCTACAACTGCGTCAAACTTGGTCTGCTATTTATCCAGGACAAATTCAATGATGTCGACAAAATCTGTTGAACCAGTAGATGGGATTTTAGCTACAGAGAACTTTGGTTTCATGACATACCGTCCGTTCATATTCTTCAATTCTCTTCCGCTTCCTCTTCCTCTTTCCCCATCTCGCTCTTCAATTCCCTTCCTCTTTTTCCCTTTTCCTCTCTTTCCTTCATTATCTCCTTTCCTTTTTTTTCCAGTGCGGTTTTCTGGGACTGGCGGCGTTTTTGAGACCCTCCATTTGATGTCCGACAACGGCTGACCAGAGAGAATGTATTTGATGAGATTATTAAGCTTGACATCTATTACGTCGTTACCTTTCCAACGTGGATAGATATCTGCCCGGGATCTCTCACACATAGTAGTTACAATCACCTACAAAACAACATATGGTTACATAAATGTCAGCCAGAAGTCAGCCAGAAGTCAGCGTAACTCTGCCAGAAGTCTAGCGATGGGAATATGTAAACTTGTGGCAGAGTCTTTTTGCAGACGCTGCCACTGTGGCTTACTCTGCCAAAACTCTACATTTTTACTTCAACAAACTATGCCAAAGATGTACATACCTCTTCACTCGAGAAGATCTTCTCCATATCGGGTCTGCCAACCTTTCCCTTGTATCTTAGTAGATGTGTACCTTCAAAAGCTATAGGTGTTCCCAAATTTTCTCCCACTTTGGGCACATAAGCATACGCCCAGACCTGTAGAACTTGCACGAACCCCTTCAAAACATAAGAGTCTTGCCATATCTTCTCTTTAGTTACTAACTTAACCTGCTCAACAAGATCTTTGTAAGCAACCCTCCCCCAGGGATACCCTTCGAAAGTTGCCAAATCTATCACCAACCTAGCTAGGTTAAGGGGAATTTCGGTACGCCGATCAACACCCAACAGACCGTTAGACAGAATAGCTAGGTAACTAAGCCTAATTTTATCTTCCCTGCACCAAGATTTGCTTATATCTCCACCATGCTTCATACACAAATTCACTTTGTCCTCAATACAAGGGCTAGGACGGCGTATTTTGAGAAGACCCCGAAAGCGATTCCAGGTTTGGTGATTAGCTTCAGAAGATACCAACCCATCCAACTGCGTAATTTCATTACAGTTAAGACCTGTAATCTCTTCAAACTCAAAGAGCGAGAACCGTGCTGGCTGCCCCGCGATCAAAAACCACAACTCAAATGGGTTTTCACACTCCAATTGTTTGCAAATAAGATGGTGATGCACTAATTTTGCACTCCATCCGAAACCCAACTTCTCAAACTTACAAATAACTCCTAGCTGTGACTTGCGGACATAATCCCACACTTCCTCACCCACTACACCTTCCACCAGTGAAAGATGATTGAACTTCGAACTGTAGTTTATTTTGGTATTTGGATCTGGCTCGTTTCCTTTGGAAAAAATAATGGCAGGAAAATCCATCTCGTAAACATTCATATACATGATATATTCGAAGGAGAAATATCGGAAAATGAAGAGATCGGAGAATTATCGGAGAAATGAAGAAAATGAAGAAAGAGATAGACAAAATTGAAGATACGCTCTTCTGCTCTAGGGTTGCCGAGGGGAAGTAGAAGAAGAGTCAATGTTGTGTTTTCCAATCTTTCTGGGCTTCATGGGCCTGAAACAACTGCTTTGAGGCCCGAATATATATTGTGGAAATATTTTTAAACTAATATTACCTAATTAAGACGGCGTTCCCTTTTGTCGTACAGTTAAGTCAGTGCCGTCTTTTTCTTTTAGTTGAAACTCTTCAAAAACGCTGCGCTACATCGGTATACAGTCTGCGAAACCCTAAACCACTCAAAACTCTTCAAAAACTTCGATTAACATTTGTTTAGCCGTCATAACTCCAAAGTGATCTTCAATCTAAGTGTTTAAAAGCTTATTTACATTGAAAACACAGAATGGAAGAAAAATCGATAACCATGGTAAATACCAAGGAAATGTTTCACATAGTGTCGTGTTGAACAAAGATACACGAAGAAACATATGATAATGATTTTTTTTGTCTGAGTTATTCTTTTTAACATAAGTTTTACTTTGAAACGATTAAGAAATAATGTATAAAGGTAGTGGAAGTATATACAAACATACAACAACAAAAAATCACTACAAATCCTATATCAATCTGCATTCGGTCTGCCGTTGGTGACATTCATTCAGTCTGCGATACCCTAACCACTCGGTTTTCACTGTGGAGTTTTTCTTTTTAACATAAGTTGTACTTTGACAACAGTTAGAAATTAATGAAATAATGTATAAAGGAAGTGGAAGTATATACAAATATACATCAACAAAAACTCTCTACAAACGAATTCTCCGATTGCGATCTGCATTCGGTCTGCCGTTGGTGATATTCAGTCAGTCTGCGAAACCCTACCACTCGGTTTTCATACCCTACCCACTCGGTTTTCACCGAGTTTCGTTTTCTGGTTTTGGCTTATACCGGTTAATGCACTACTGGTGATTGTCTTCTGCTGTTGGTGACCTTAAGGGGTAGCGCTAGTATTTTTAAAATTATTTTGGAACATAACTAAAATTAGGGATTATTTCACAACCACGAGCACTTCAACAAGAATCAGTCACCATTCTTTTCAAGGCACCTGCGATTTTGAGGAGTGGATACAAGAAGGGTTCAACCACTTGAAGGAGTTGGAGGTTATATGGACTACTTGACCTACCCCGCGCCAACCATGCATTTCCTTGCCACGGTGAAGTTCATTGAGGATGAAGCGAATGGACATGGATATGTCTACTTCATGGTTGGGCCTAACCAATACTCACTCACTTTCGGCCCGTTTCTCTAACAACACGCTCGCATAGCGCTTCATGGATGAGGACGAGACGCCTTTGTGTTGTTTCTTCCACCCCTTCAAGATTACAACTCTGATCACTTCTAATACAACTGTTTATGAGTTTATGTTTGTTTGTTTTTTTTTGTCGGGAGTTTATGTTTTTATTATGAAGAAACATAAGTGCAAAGCTAATTGGAAGGAGTCAATGTTCAGCTCTTTTTTGTAATGAATTATCCTAAAGTTTGATACTAGTCTGGCTTTGGTCTACCATTAGGTGGTTTGGTCTGCGAAACCCTAACTGTAAAAAAGCACAGCAGTGTATACCAAATTTTTGCATATTACAAGTAGAATATAAACAGTGTTTGCGCATACTCTGCTTCCAACGGCAGAGACTGAGAACGCTTTGTTTTTCTTCTGCGAGTAAAAGCAGAGACTGCGCATACTCTTTTCTCTCTCTACTTGTACTCTACGTAGTCTACATTTACTTGCGTTGCAAATGTCAACATGCAGAAAGTGTGCCACCGGTCCGCGTTAACTCTGCTGGACTTAAGGGGTAGCGCTGGTATTTCCAAAAAAGTGTACTAGTTCTACAATTTTCCCTACGAGAGTACCACGCTTGACATTAAAGTTAGAAAATGCACCATTTTGAACTATTTCTTCTAATTAGTATTAGTTTAGTCTATATACTGAAAATATACTTAAGAATTATAAAATGACTAATTGGTTAAGCATATGGATCACTTTTTTGGTTCTAAATGATTAGGGTTTAGGGTATAGATTTGTGAGTCATTAAATAATGTCACAAAACAGTTACAATTTGCGACTGTTTTGCTACTACCATCACATATTTGCAACTATTTAGTTACCAACTTGATTTCTTTACAATTTGATAATATGTTTGGGTTTGAATAAATTTGGACTTAAGGTGAAATAATTTGGGCTTTTGGGCGCGTATTTATCCCCTTAAAATTATTTTGCGACCATTTTCGGACCACTTAGCAACTCTAACGTAAAACAAGTACACGAAATAAGATTCCCAAATCACATTTTGCAAACCCTAATTTTCTTCTATCTCTCTCGTCACAACGACGATTCAACCTAGATTCTTCTTCTCTTCCATTTCTCTTCTGATTTGGGTCTGATTCTTCATCTCTTCATCTTTATCCAACGATTTTCTTCTCAATCTTCCTCTCTTCAACTCTCTCTCGATTTCCTTCACCGAATCGAAAGACTGATCTCTCAAACTTCGACTCATCATCTCTCTGTCTCGAATTGGGTCTGTTTCTTGTTCTCTTCAACTCTCTGTCTCGAATTCCTTCACCGACTGTTTCTTGTTCTCTTCAACTCTCTGTCTTGAATTCCTTCACCGATGGCTGGAAAAAGTAAAGCTACTAGAGGTCGAGGTGGTATCTGGCGGTGGTGGTAGATCAATCGGTGGAGGCGGTCGACCTAACGGCGGAGAGGTTACGCCCTCAGGCGGAGGTGTTCCAGCAAACGGTGGAATTGGTGAACCCTCAGGCGGAGGTGCAAGATCCAACAACAGAACTGGTGCACCCTCAGGCGGAGGGGAGAGATCCAACGGCGAAGAGGTTACGCCTAGAGCCGGAGATGGTAGATCCACCGGCGGAGCGCCTTCTCACTATTTCATTAAGGTCTCCAATTATAAACCAATGATCAAACTGATTTGTGCTTACTCTAGATAACTATTCCCAAATCCGATCCCGTAATTTTGATACCGGATCACCATAAACAAATAATAGAAAAACCTTTATTTCCTTGAATAACCGTTTTAATATCAATTATTATATTACTTGTGAATAAACCATTAACATTGAATGCATTATTATAAAATAAAGTGAGATCACCACTCGCACCACACGGTTCAACCTTGAACAACTTATTATAGCCTAAATGAAATTGAAAATTTTGAATAAAAGATAAATTTTGTTTAGTTTCGGAGAGAAACAAAAAATCTGGGTTGTGCTTCCTCCACAACTCCCTCAAATAGCTTATTGTCAAATGTTTTCTGAAACCTTGAAAATTCTAACAACCTGACGATTTATGTATATGCTTACCCATGCCTGCCTTTTGTTTTCCCGGGTAGAGTCCCTCTCCGAAATGGACCACGTTCTTCGACACCACTCTTTTTCGAGGAGAGGCTAATATCTTTACTTACATTTCATTTCTTCGAACTAATAGCTTGCAGAATCCGATTACATTTGACCCTTTTTTTCCCATTGCTTCACTCTTATGAATCTTGTCACAACAGTTCAATGTGCTTCCGTTAAGTTCATCTTCCTTGCTCTTTTGACCATTAATTTCTCTGACTCTTCATCCACCCAGTCGGCATTCACCTCCTCTATCCCCTTAAAAAACTGCAGGTTTGTCTCCTGTTCCACACCTGAATTTTCATTAACCATTTCCACACCTTCCTTATCTATCCCCATTGTTGTCTGCACACTCTGGTCCTTTATTTTTTTTATCCAAAACAGGGACCAAAATTTCCTCACCAACCTTATCATCCGCTGGTCGAGGAGCAAATAAAGTTTCTTTTTCATCTCCCTCTTGTAAAGTTGTAACAACAGTGCGGTTCTTACCATAGTATCAGTAGTTTCCGAACAACTCCAATCAGAATAAAAGTTTATTGGACGAAAAATTTAATTAATTCAGAAATAAAAAGATAAAACAAAAAATTTGTTTTTGATTTATGGAATAGCAAAATAAAGCAAAAAAAAAAACCTTTCTTTTGAAATTTTCTTAAATTTTTGAAATAAAATCGAAACAAATTGGAAACAAGTAATTATTTTTGTTGTGATTTTCATTTTACGAAGAAAGAAATTAAACAAGAAAAAATGTTTTATAGAATTTTCGTTTATGAAATTAAATGAAAACGACTAAAAAAGAGAAACAAAATAAAAGAAAACAAAACCAAAAACAAATTTTTATTTTCTTTTTAGGTATTCGAAAGAAATAAATTAGAAATATAAAAGAAATAAAATTTGTAGGGGTTTAAAATTTTATGATAAAACAAAGAACAAAAACATAAAAAATTTATGGGTTTTTCGATTAAAATGAAAAAATTACACAAAACATAAATTATCAAAATAACAATGAATGAAAAAATAATTTGGGGGTATGAAGTTTTAGCTCTGATACCAAATGATATAAACCTTGAGGATGCACAAGGCTTATTGATCATAAAGATGTCAAAGTGGAACATATTTGTTAGCAGAAGTGGAAAAAAGAAAAAGATGGAGGCTAAACGGATGGTGATTGATCCGTTAATACACTGAAGGGCTGAGATTTGTTCCAAGGGCTCTTTCTTGTGAGGGACATAGACTCATACAAATACAAGAGTGAGGGAACCAACACAACACTCAATTTAAACAAGAACAAAAAAGACACATGCTTTTGTAAAAGAATGTTTTTGATTAATTCATTGGTCTTTGGTTCTCCACTGTTATGGACTCTTGAAAGACTGGCCAAGACATACCAAAGCTGCTCCGGGCTGGGGTGCATCATCTTGGTTTATTGGCTTCATCTTTTGGGCCATCTTTTCATTTGGATGGATCCAATGGTTTCTCTTTGATTTCATTGAAATCCTCTTGATTTTTTTTATGGTTTTCAGACATGTTAGGGAGTTCTCCATCACATGGAACACTACCTTTTCTCCATGGCTCACATCTGGTTGAATGTCCTCATCAGATGGTCTTTCTTGTCCATAAGGCACTACCCTAGTTCACTTATCGACCATTTGTCAGTCCATGAGGCGTCGATTTGGCAAGTCGGATTAGAGATTACAAGCGGATCTCACCCGTGAAACTCTGGTTTTGTACCTCCTTGTCGTCTTCTTCACTATCCTTTTGATTCGCACTTCTCCAGCTTTGCACTTCATGAGGGCTAGTTGTAAAGTGTCTTTGGGGAAACCTCTTTCCCATTAAACACTTTTTTATTTCTCGTCCTCCATATGTACCATAAAATCCAGGAAAAAATTATAATTGCAAGTAAGACAAAACGAGTTATTTTATTTTCCAAAATAAGAAATTTATAATGACTATAAATAGAGTTGTTGGGAGAATAAACCCGGAGTTGATGGGACTATGGATGAAGCCCAAACTTGAAGACTTGGGGGGGGGGGGGGGCACTCAAAGAGTAGGTTATTAATCGTTTCATCAGTCCCCCACATTTAGGGCATCTACCGCCAGAGCTTAAATATCTAGAGATAAGTCGTTAACAAGTAGCGATGCACCATGTGATCGCTTGCAACATGAAGTGTTTCATCTTCTGGGAGGTCTTAGCTCTCCATACTTGGCTTTTGAGGCTCGTGATGCTCAACTCCAATACTACCTGGAGGTGCTAGAGAATCAAGGACTTTCACACAATTTTGTAGCATGATTTAACTGTATATGTCCCTGATTTGGTGAAACTCCATGCAAACCCATTAAGACTAAAAGTCCGACTTGGCCTTAGGGTTAAGATAAGGATATTGTAACATCCAGCCCGAAGAACTAGATATTTGTTTGAGTGTTAGAATTTTTATATCATTCATTGCCATAAGAAGAATTCTCCATTGCCCAGCTATCGCTTCCACTCGTGCCATCCTAATGTCGCTCCTGACCTGGTTAATTTACCGCAAGGTTTATGTAAAAGGTGAGTACGAATACTCAATAAGAATAAGATGATCATTACTGTCTCACAAAACTTATGTATCCCTAATTCTAACCCTTCTTTACTACCTACTCCAATATGATCTCATTCCAAAAATGATCAATCATAACAGCCTGCTCACTGACCTAACTTTTCAACAACAACGAAACAATAACACAACACACATAAATATCCATTCATCTCATCATGAAACGGTTCACACATAGATAAATATCATATGGCAATTAGAATGAGCTTTCACTCAAGTCAAGCCTCATTACCATAGGTAGTTGATCCGTATATTAACCTCATAGGAGTAGAATTATATATCTTGAAGGATCAGCAGAGACTCCCTGAGCCCTTTAAGTTGGTTTCATTACAGACTGGGTCTTCGTGCCCACCATGGTCAAACACAAGCAAATAACCATAGGCGTTCCATATAACCCCATGCAATTTTCCCAGTAATCGGCATTGTGAACCAACATAGGTCTACTTCATTTTAACACGCAATCAAGTATTAATAGTTCTAGAGATCAAACAATTCTTATGGTTCACAATAATGCATATTACTTTCTTTTTAACCATAAGCTAGTATTCTAGGTTCTCAAGTAATATCCAAAGCATTCACGTACTGTAACAACTGCATTCTGTATGGTCGGTGCAAAGTAGGTACATCTATCCCATAGAGGCATGATCAAACTAGAAAGAGGTATTCGACAGGAATATCCTTTATCACCTTATCTTTTCATTGTTTGTGCTAAAGTATTAACTTATTTTCTTGATGTACACTAGTGAAGCTCCAATAGGCGAAGGAAACTTTAAATTTATAGAGCCCTAAGTCACCACACGTGCACGGTTATGCCATTGTAGCACTTAGGTATCGAACCACGAGGACCAAAGATTGCACCCTAAAGTTGTGGAACTCAAACTAATTTAGAGCAATTTTTTTTGGGTTTTGTTTGGTTCAAATATCTAATTAATGCAAATATAAACAAGACATGACAAAAAAACTAGCATGGATCATGAGTTAGGCATAAATAGGATGATCATAATTAATTCTAATATTCTAGATGAATATGCAAGTATTTCTCATGTCATTGGAACACTAACACATAGACTAATCCACTTCCGTGGTACTAATCTCTAACTTAATCACATTCAAGGTCAACTTTTACTTACCATCCCAATGATTAAGAAGCAATGAATTCAAGTCCAATAAAGCCACTAAGCACCCTAGACTCAACTTCCGTTGGCTAGGAATGCAAAACTCACAAAAGAGTTGGTTCAAGCATTTCATCAAACACCTTCCGGGTGTGAAAAATCTAAGATCTAGATTTTTAATGAGAAAGACAAATATAGCATTAATAATTACTCTAAGTGATAAGAGCATAGTGATCTAGTCTTAAATACTATGAATCAACCATAAAACTCCCAAATGTACCAAACACAATTTCCACAAGTGAGTAAACTCACTCATGAACATGCTATGAACACAAAAGAATTGACATAATGAAATTGCATAAAGTAAATGACATATAAAGTAAATATAAACTTAAATCTCTTGATATAAATGCATAAATATTAAAGATCCTCTCACAAAAAGTTTAGATCTAAAGAATTCTTCAAGAACCCAAAGGTTTCTCTTAGAATCAAAGATTAAACTCGAGAAATAAGGATTCACTTAACATAAATGCATAAATAAACAAGTATCCTTTCATAAATAGTTTAGATCTAAAGGTGTCTCTTAGAAAACCACTAGGCTTAAGAGAGAACCTAAGAAGATACATAAACATAAAGAACAAGGATAAAAGAAGAGCTAAAAGAAAAGGGTGAAGAATGTTTCTCTAGAGAGCTTTTAGATACAAGATCATGTCCAAAGCCTCCAATGAGAGCTTTGGATCTAAGACTACATCTAGAGAAAAGGAAACTTGAGGTTTTAAGTCTTACAAGGATTGTATTTATAGAAAAATATCAAGGGGGAACTATTGTAAACATCCATGGGCTTGAGTGGTTGGGTCTTGAGTTGAGTGGGCTTGAAAGTGTTGAAAATGGGCTCTTGAATTCTCCTCTTAGTTACTGGCCGGCCGGCCAGTTGGCGAAGGATGGGCCTGGGCATCTCATTTCTCGGATGCTTTCTCCTTCACGACAGAATGACATGTCTTCACCAAATCGGCGATAACTTTTGAACCATAGCTCGGAATAAGTTGACTCCAATTTCCACGTGAATCTAACTCAATTTCATATCTGCCTACAAAATTTGAGATTAAACTTGACACGGGAAGGTCTCCATCTGACATGATCTTTAAGGCGCTTTGGACCAGTTCTGCACGACCATTTCTCTTCTTTGCTCATTTATTCAATCTTTGATGTTCTTTTGACCCTCCAACTTCTATAAGACCTATATAAGACTCAATAGAATGAAAAAGACACACAAAAACACTATGGGACTCTAAATGCACCGAAACTCTAAAAGAACACTAAATGCAAAAAAACGACTATGAAATGTAAAGAAAAACAAACTAAAACTAGTGAAAACAAAGGACTCTAAATGATAAAATACGGTGTTAGCACTTCTCGTGAATGTTGAATCAGAAAACAAGTTGAAAGGAATGAAAATCAGTTTTATGGGTCCAACCATTAGTCATCTGCTTTTTGCTAATGATTCATTATTTTAAGTCATGCTACTCCAAGATCATGTTCAACAATTGTAGATTTTTTAACAGAATATAAGAAGGTATCAGGACATGCAATGAATCTATGGAAATCAGAATTACTTTTGGTTCAAAGATTGTAGATCATAGAAAGACAAGACTATGAAGAATTTTAAATATTCATAATGACGGTGGTTGTGGAAAGTATCTCGGACTGCCATAATAATTTGGCAGAAAGAAGAAAGAGTTGTTTAATTATGTTGTTAAGAAATTAAAAGAAAGAACAAATGGATGGTCTCATCGTTTCCTTTCTGAAGCTGGGAAATAAATTTTACTCAAGAATATGGCTTTGGCTCTTTATGTGTATACAATGAACTGTTTTAAACTGCCAACAAGGATTTGTGAGGAGATTAATGGAATTCTGGCTAATTATTGGTGGAGTAAAGGCTCAGGATCAAGACCAATGCATTGGATAGCTTGGAAGAGAATCGGCTTACCTAAAAGAGAAGGAGGACTTGGTTTTTGAGATACTGAAATGTTTAATATTGCTCTTCTGAGAAAGCAAGCTTTGAGAATTCTACAAAAGCATGGTAGCTTGCTTACAAGATTACTTAAAGGACATTATTTTGAGTCTTCAAATATTCTAAATGCAGGGCTGGGTTCAAAACCATCTTTTGCTTGAAAATTCATACTTGAAAGAAGAGATCTAATAAGACAAGGTATGAGGCTACTAATTGGGGATGTATTTTCAACAACTATCTAGACAAATCCATGGTTGTCCACTCATCCACCACGACCACCTAAAAGAAAAGATGGAGTTGACTGATATCACAATGGTTAGTGAACTTATGAATGAGAGATCCAAACTTGGAATATGGAGAGAATAACTGAAACAGTAACCCATGAAGATGTGATTCACATAAAAAATTTATGCCTCGGTTCTCTTCAAACACCAGATCTTTTGGGATGAAACTATAATGACTCATGACTCTATATATTTAAGTTTGGTTATTGGCTTTCAACTCACTTACGAGATCCAGAAGAAGTGATTAATCAACTTCCATGTTCGATGGAGTTTGAAAAAGGATATTTGGAAGTTGAATACGACTCCTAAAATTCGTCATTTTCTATGGCGGTTGTTTTCAAATGCATTACCAACATGTTCCACTCTACTTCATTACAAATGCGCAATGGCGAAGATGTTGTATTGAAGATGAATCATTGGAGCATTTGTTTTTCAAATGTCCTTATGTGCATTATATATGGAGAAGTGTGCATCTTCCATATCTGGATTTGATAGATCCACTTGTATCCTTCGATGTTAAATTCAGCGCAGTTTTAGCATGTCATAACAATGTGAATCTTTCGGCATTTACAAGACAACTACATGTGTGGATCCTTTGGTGCCTTTGAAAAAGCAGAAATCTTTTACTCTATCAAAAGCAGAGTAGCCAATGGAACAAGGATTTGAAAAATGCCTTCAAAGATGCAGAGGAATGGACACTGGTTTGTCAAAATACAGAGTCTATACAAGATCATTCACATGAATCAAGAGTTAATGACTTGCAACCAGGTTGGAAATATCCACCTTCTGGCTTTGCTAAATTCAACTATGATTGTTGTTTTAGACAAAATGAAGCAACATGAAGAGCATGCTGGGTTTTCCGTGCTTCACAAGGCTTTTACCTAGAAGGAGGATAAGGTCGCTGTTGGAGAAATACAACGCCACTAGAAACTAAATTATAAGCCTTGTTAATGGCTATGCAACATGCTTGGAGTCGAGGTTATCGAGCGGTAGTTTTTAAAGGTGAACAAAACTGTGAATATGTTTGTGAATGGTGATTTGTTGAATTTTACAACTCATAACGGAATTTAAGATTTCAAGATTTGGCAACAACACTTCATGATTGCAGGGTTCTCCTGGTTCCTCGAAGTCATAACAAAGTAGCAGACTGTTTGGCTAAAAAACAATTATTACCAAGTTGTGTTTTTAAATCTCATTTCTATGTTTCTAAATGTATTGTACAACTTCTCCATAAAAAACATTCTAGTCAAAATTAATAAAATGCAGACTTTAGGAAAAAATAACTCTTATAGAAAAACCATTTAATTGGTTTAACAAAATTGTAAAATTGTATGTAAATTATCATTTTAAAGGTTGTTTATTACAAAATAAGTATCATAGATGTTGACATGAAACATATTTGAATAAGACAGTAGTGTATATTTGGTGGCTAGAAACAGAAAATTGAGTAAAAGTGGAACGTGAAAACATGCATTTCATAATGTATAACCGATAGCTTATGGAAACGATGATACAATCATGATAATCTAAAACAAGAAGAAAAACAATGGTACAATTATGACGAGGAAAGTTAAACACTTGATTAATGTTGAACTATGTATTCACCTAAGTATCATATCGTAGATCAGATTTGGGGATTCGAAGATTTTCGTCGTACTACAGCTCAAAACTCAGTGATTACAAGACAGAGTTAGGTCGCTGGAGTGACGAACTAACTTAGGAAAAATAAGAACTATTAAATCTAAAACAAGAGAATTCGTAGCTTCTAATCTCTCAGCCCTCTAGAACCAATGATCGATGCCCTTCTTAATGAGAGTACTCCTCTACTTATACATATTCTATGTTGGCTAACCAACTTCTATTTCTTTTGTAAACTTTCCATTTTTCTCGGCGATTTCTTTTTTCTTCGCCGATCTTTCTCTTTTTTGGAGTTCTTTATTTGGCCGACCTTCTTGGGCTTGAATCGACTTAATGGGCCGATTCTTTGAATTCGGACCGATCTCACATACTTCAGGGGCTTCATTGTCTTTATGGGCTTCATGGTTTTTATGGGCCGAGGTCACATATTTTACGGGTTGATCTTTTGATCCAGGAAGAGTTTTAGTTGGAGGATGCACATCCCATCTCCAACAATAAGCCCCCTCCCCAGTTCGTTGAATGATTACTCCTTGAGTTCGGTGAAATTTGTAAAAAGGTTTCCGACTCGGCGTGGATCTAGCTCAGCATATCCTTGTCTTTTCACGTGCCAAGATCTTGATCGTTGATTAGCTAGGAAGACGAAATGTTGTATAGGTGCAAAACATGAAGCGTCACCTAGGATTAATTTACTCCTTGATAACCGTTTTCTTATCTATATAATCTCCCATCAACCTTCATTTTCTTCACTTCATCCCTCAATAACAAAAGGTAGCGCTCTCGCCATCCCTCTTTCTTCTTCGTTTATTTATTTATGTTTGTATCCTCGTTGTAATATCACGGCCTGGTCGATTTGCCCGAGTTCCTCGGAGGTCCTATTCATTTTTCCTTTATACTCCTTTCTTTTTCTTCGACAAATCATGACACCTATCCGTTTTGGTTTGGCTACACCTCCCACCTTGGTTGAAGATACTTCAGATCTTGCAAATTCGTCGCCGAGCTCTCCTTTGAACATACAGAATCCTTCGAATGACTCATCAGATTAAGAGAATTCGCCGGTGCAGGAGTTAATTCGTCGAAGTCGTGCGTCCAAACGATATGGGTCGTTCCCAGCTCGTCTCATCTAGAGATCGTCATTCTCGAACTCTTGGATGAGAATATTTCGGAATTGTCTCCTCAACGACGTCCAGATGATTTGGCAATCGAAGGTGGAATGGCGTCCCAACCCGCCATTGATAATTATTTCGACGTGCTCCCAACTTTGTCAACTATCGAATCGGTTAACAAGATGATATCATCCTGCATTATGCCCTCCGGGCTGGAATTTAGGATCCCTACAGCGAATGAACAGCCTTGGGATGCATCTGAAGGGTTATTTGTTTGTACGAGTCCTTCTTTATCAGCTGCAGACTTTGGTTCCCATTGCCGCATCTCTTTGTCAAGTATTGTACTCGGCGCGGTATAGCTTTTACCCAGTTAACGACATTGGGGGGGGGGGGGGAGTTATCACATGGTTGATCTGCTTGTCTTGGGGGGCCGAGTGTGACATTCCAATTACCGTGGAAGCATTCGAGGAGATGTCTTCTATTAGCGCGGCAACTGCGCCTGGACGTTTTTACAATAGTATAAAGCCGAAGTATAACCTTCTGACCGGGTTGAAGAGAAAAATCTACGGTAATGGTTTCTTTTATTGTTTTTATCTGTCTTACTACCGTTCTCACACTTAGCATTCTACTATACAGCCAGTTCGGACTTATCTCATAGGAAGATGAAGAAGGCGAACCGCGTTCTCCCAAACTATGCTGCTCATTTGGAGAATGTTTCGAAGCCTTTGGCCAGGACTGAGGCTGTAGCTAACAGGCAGATTGTTGTTGCTGAATCAGTGACAAATCATGCTGAGAAAGAAGTTGCTGCCAAAGAACAGGCGACCAAGGATGTCGAGCTGAGGGCCAAGGAATTGGCCAAGAAAAAGGATGCTGCTAAGAAGGAGAAGGAGAAGAGGAAAGAAAAATAGAAGGAAAAATTGAAGGTTTCATCCGCCAGGTCGGCGAAGAGGGGTTCATCCGGTCGATCCGAAAACATTGAGAGTTTGTCTAGGCCTTCATCCGAAGCTCGGGGTATGGATATAAATACCTTAGTTCCTTCTTCCACACCCGGGGATTCGAGGAAGAGGTCAGCGGCTGATGCCACGCAGATCGATGCTGCTAAAGGCTAAAGCATGATACCGTCACAGAGAGGATTGACCATAACTGGTGTTATTGCTATACGTTAGAGTGAATCCCTTTGTAAATGATCGAGAAGCGACCGCCGACTTGTTCCGGCAGATTGGTGGTCCCGTTCGTGCCATTTTGCCTATTAATGTGTCAAGGAGGCGGAGCTATACAAAGACTTAGCTCGTACCATGGTGAGGGTTAGTTTGCTTTGCCTTGTCATTCTTTTTTATTGACTTTGGTTTGCTGACTGATTTTTATTTTTAGATGGTGAATCTGGCGAATTGCCTTACATGAGCGTACAAGAGGAAGCTCAAAATAACGCGGGGTGCCAATGGTGAGTTGGCTGAGGTCAAGAAAAAATTAGCGAAGGAGAAAGAGAGCTTGGCTCACCTCGAGGAGATTGCGCTAGAACGTGGGAAGATTAACTCGGACCTCACCGACAAGCTTGTTGCCCTCAAAGCAGAGTATGATAGAGTTGTGACCGATCTTGTTGCGGCCAACGCGCGTGCGGATGGTCTAGCTACTGAAAAGGATGCTCTGGGTAAGAGGCTTAAGTCCAAGACGCGGAGATTGCGGAATTCTGAGATGAAATGGTTCATAGGGAAAATATCAAGGTGAAAGAGGAGATTGTGGCTAAATGCACAGCTCATCTTGAGAAGGTGAAGAAGCATCTGGACGCCGAGACAAGCTAGACAAAATGCTTCTCACTTTAAGCCAGATTAGTGGGACCTGTGATTGTCTCAAGGTTCTAGCGGGGCAGGGAGTGTTTGTTCCTGAAGCCGTGCTAGAAAAACTTGCCGCTGACAAAGCACAATGCGAGGCCAATCTCAATGCGCTGGAAGTCACCGACCTCGAGCCGGATGATTTTAACATGACGCCTCCACCTTCCCATTTTCCTCGAGATGTACCAGCCGAGCTCCCGTCTCGTGTTGACCAGTTTGGGACAAACTCTCAAGCCATCTCGCCAGCCGATGCGGTCGATTTGAGGAATGAACCCAATATTTGAGCCGTCTGTGGCCTTCTCTTTTTTTTATACTTTTCTTTTACTTCGAACATGATGCTCCCTTAAAGGGTAACATTTTGTAGTTTTAAAACTTGTTATAAATTTGTTTTGTTTTTGACTTTTTGCTTAAGTATGAGATTGGCTTAATGTTTCTTCTGCGACCGGTTTATGGCTTTGTTTTAATTCAATGCTGAATGCTCCAGATCGAACACGAATATGCAAGTTGTGCTCAGCTTACTTTATTCGGCCGAACTGGACCTTGATGCGGGACTGGCCCCGGCTTGTAAATCTTAAACGTAAGGTTTTTAGGCTTACCGTTTAAGACGTGGATTATTGCCCCACTGCATCCGTGTGGAATGTGTTTGAAATCATACATCTGGCTAGGATGTCGGCATGTTTTATAAAAGAAACAGGTCGGTAATACGACAGATTGTTTGTGTGTAATTGCAGAAATAGACGATCTATTAGCAGAAATAGATTTTTATTAATATCACAGTTGTGCCTCGTTGAAGGCTGCCTACGTACTCCTTGGGAAGAGATCAAGCCATTCGTAGTTCATTACATGAAGGAGATTTAGCTCGGCTTTGTCGAGCATTCTTTTTTTTTTTTTTAATTTGAATGACGACGAGCCGTCTTGCAATTTGCCAAACTAGTAGTAGTAACGCTTGAGGCTCATTGAATTCCATGACCTTGGGACTTGTGTGCCATCCATCTCCATCAGCTCATAGATTCCTGGTTTGACGATCTTCGAGATCTGGTACGGTCCTTCCCAGTTAGCATCGAGTTTTCTTACATTTTCTTCTTCAGTGTTTTCGTAGACCTTTCTTAGAACGAAGTCACCTTCATCGAAATATCGGTTCCTGACTTTCTTGTTATAGTACCGATTTGCGAGTTGCTGATAATTTTTTATTCGGAGTAAGGCTTGATGATGTTGTTCTTCCAGTGTGCCAAGACTATTCAGGAGCATGTTATCATTAAGTTTGGCATCTTATGTCATCATGCTTCGTCGTAGGCTATAGACTTTAACTTCTGCCAAAGCCATAACCTACGACATTAACTTCTGCCGGAGCCATCACTTCAATTCCATGCGATAGAGAAAAAGGCGTCTTGTTTGTAGCTCGTCGCGAAGTAGTTCGATGTGACCACAAAACACCGTCCAACTCGTCGACCCATGCTCTCTTCTTTTCTTCAAGACATTTTTTCAGTCCATTGAGGATAGTCTTGTTTGTTGCTTATTCTTGCCCATTTCCTTGTGGGTAACGCGGTGTCGACTTGCTCAGTTTGATCCGCCATCATGCGCATAATCCTTCAAATACGTTCGAAGTAAACTGTTTGCCATTATCTGTGACGATCTCGTATAAAAGTCCGTAGCGACAGATAATTTATTTCCATATGACTTCTGCATGTCTACGCCGTGGATCTCAGCGTAGGACGCAGCTTCGACCCACTTGGTGAAATAATACGTCATGATAAGAATGTATTTATTTTGGCATGATTTTGGTAACGGTCCGACTATGTCCATAGCCCATCGCATGAACGGCTACAGGGCGGTTGCGGTATTTAAAAATTTAGTAGGTGAATGAATCGAAGGTCCGTGGCGTTGACATTTCTTGCAACAAGCTACGTACTTTGCATAATCCGAGATCATGGTTGGCCATTAAAATCCTAGCTTCTTGATTTTAAGGCCCAAAGCTCATCCCCCAAAATGATTACCACCAGCGCCATCGTGAGTCTCGGTCATCACCCTTCTTGTTTCGTTGCCATGAAAACAGTGCAGTAGTACTTTCAACCGCTCCACCAGTAAAGATTCCCATCCAAAAGGATATAATGTGCATTGCGTGCCTTTAATCGCCGAGCTTCCCATTTGTCTGTTGGCAGGTCTCCGTCGGCGATGTACAACTTTATTTCATCTCTTCAGTCTGTTATAACCGGATCCGTGTCTTCGTCCATGGGGTCTCCTAATTTGTTGTCTCCATTCTGGTCATCTGCAAGGTTGGTTATTTGGCACACTTCTCTGGGTAAAATGATGCTCGGTGTCATAATGCTTTCGACTGGTATTACACGGTGCAAATGTGGGTCCGAATGCAAGCGCGGCTAGTTCATCCGCTGTTGTGTTGTCACCTCGAGGTATTTTCGTTAGTTCGAAGGATTCAAAATCTTGAATAGTTCTTAAACAACTTTGAGATAGATGTCCATCCGTTCTTTCTTTGCTTCGTAGTCTCCACTGAACTGGTTAGTGACGAGCTGGGAGTCGCAAAATGCTTGAATTTGTCTAACTCCAAACCATTTAGCTAAATGTAATCCGACAATAAACGCTTCGTATTCTGTATCGTTGTTTAACGCCAAAAATTTGAGTCGGAATGATTGTTCGAGGATTTCTCCGGTGGGTGATTCTAGTCGCACTCCAACTCCAGACCCGTGACGAGATGATGCTTCATCTACGTGTAAGGTCCATTTTCCGCTTGTGTGAGGTCGTCGTCAATAAATTTTGGAGGGAGTTCTATGAGAAAATCGGCTAAGACCTGAGATTTTGCACTAGTACGGCTTCTATACTCGATGTAATACTCGCTCAACTCGATGGCCCATTTTACCATTCTTCCTAACTGCTTGGGCTATGCAGGATTGTCCGTAATGGTTGAGCAGTCAGGACGAAGATCCTATGAGATAGAAAGTAGGGGCGCAATTTTTTTGCTGAAATGACCACTGCAAGTGCGAGCTTCTCTAAAATTGGATACCGCATCTCTGCTCCATCTAGATTTTTGCTGACATAGAAGATCGGCTTATGTTCTCCTCGGTCTTCCCTTACCAAAACACCATTTACTGCCGAACTAGAGACCGAGATGTAAAGATACAAGGTCTCACCCTCTTCCGATTTTGCCAAGATCGGAGGCGTAGACAAATATTCCTTGAGTTGTGTGAACGTCTCTTCTCATTTCTCGTCCCATCCGAAACATTTGTTCCCTTGCAGTAGTTTTTAGAACGGCAACCATTTGTTAGTTCGCCTGGAAATGAATCGGTTGAGTGCGGTGATTCGGCATGTTAGCCGTTGGACTTCACGAGTGTTTTTGGAGAAGGGAGGTCGATTATGGCAGCTATTTGCTTGGGATTTTCTTCGATTCCTCCCTGGGTGACGATTTATCCAAAACATTCCCCAGAAGTTACGGCAAACTTGCATTTGGACGGATTCACCTTCATTCTGTACTGGTTCAGAATCTCAAAGCATTTTCTTAAATGGCCAACGTGATCCTATGCTTCTAGTCATTTAAACAACATATCATTGATATATACCTCCATAGAATGTCCCAGGTGTTCGGCGAACATTTGATTGACTAGCCTCTGGTACGTTGCACCCACATTCTTCAGGCCAAAAGGCATGACCTTATAAAAGTAAGTACCTCGGTCCGTGATGAATGTAGTTTTCTCACGGTCGTCTGGATGCATCATGATTTGGTTGTACCCTGAGAAAGCGTCCATAAACAACAATAGTTGATTCCATGCAGTTGCCTCTACTAGCCAATCTATGTGTAGCAATGAGAAGTTATCCTTCGGACAGGCGTTATTGAGGTCGGTGAAATCTATGCATACCCTCCATTTATCGTTCTTCTTCTTCGCCACCACCAAATTAGTCAACCAATCCGAGTATTTTACTTCAGTTATCGACCGTGCTCCAACAATCATTCCACCTCATCGTTGAATGCCTTTGCCCGTTCTGGTCCAAGCTTCCACTGCTTCTGCTTGATTGGTTTATATGTCGAGTCGACGTTTAGCTCGTGACACGTGATCTTTGGGTTTATTCCCTTCATATCTTCAATTGACCAAAAGAATGTGGACATCGTTCTGATTTTTCATTGTCTAGAATTACATGTGTGATGAGATCCTATTTCGGTCTGGTAGGATCGAATTCGTTGTGCCCGCTGATGTGAAAAGTCAAAGCATTCCTTAGTTTATGTTCAGTTACGAAGAACGTCATGGACACTCGTTGATTGCCTCTGATAATAAAGATCACGTCTGGGGTGGGAAACTTAACGCACTAATGGTAAGTGGATGGAACTGCTTTCATCGAGTGCATCCATGGTGTTCCCATTATCACATTGTAAATAGCTAGTTTGTCGACGACCACGAACTTAACGAGCTTGGTGATTCCTCTGACGTAGACTGGTAACTTTATAGTTCCAACCGTCATGGTAGCCTCACTGGTGAACCCGGTAAGCGGCCTAACAACTAATTTTATCTCGGTGTCTTTAATCTCCATCTTCTTCAATTTTTCTTTAAATATCAGATCTACTGAGCTTTCAGTGTCTACTAGTTTGCGCGTTACTTCGCAGTCAATAATCATAAACCCGATTACCAAAGGGTCGTTATAAGGTTTATTGAGCCCGTCAGTGTTAGCTTCCTCGAAGATTATTGGTGCGTCTTTATCTATTGCACATGGCCATTTTTGTATGGTGATAGCCTTCCTCTCGTATTCTTTGAGTGACCGAACAGAGTTGTTGCTTATTGGGAGACCACCCATGATCATGTTATTTATTCTTCTTGATGTTGGCATGGTGTTAGCTCCGCATTGGTCATCTCAATCTCGTTTAGGTGGGTCGGTGTCAGTATTGATGCGATGCGCATCATCAGGTCGGCGTACTTCATTAGTTCGGTGCCCATTTATTTGTTCGGTCTTGGTCTGCATCCTTAATCTCGCCTCTCTGATATTTGGTTAAAAGGTACTCTTGCATATGGCGGCATTGAGAGGTATGGTGGCTTTGTCGCTTGTGGAAATCGCAGTAACGACTAGGAATCCTTCGTGTCATCAGTTCGGTAATTCTTGTTCCATGATCGATGTGGTTGTGCATTGCCAACGTAATAGTTTGCCGCTTTTTTACCTTGGTCTCTCTTTTGGTAATCTTTGTCATAATGTGGACGAGGCTCGTAATGATCATCCCGTGGCTTATCTTTTGAGATCGACACTTTTGGAGGTGCATGTTTTTTTGCCATTGCTAACCTTTCTTCTTCCACTTCTATATAGCGAGTTGCCCTATACATTGCATCTTCCAACGTGGCCAGACTGTTAAGCATGAGGTCGTCACGAAACCGAGATTCATACCAAAGGGAATTTCGTATGGCGGCTACTTCTGCATTTGCCACTGCAACACAAGAAACCACAATTTTTAAATCGGTACATGACAGTTAGTAGGGATTCCTTTTGTCCCTGCGCCAATGTCCACCAGTCGGCGTTGGACGCTCCTTTTTGCATAAACATTGAGTAATGTTTCAGGAAAGCTGTGGAGAGTTGATGGAAATTGTCGATGGAATTTGTTTCGAGGCGAGAGAACCAGCTTAGCACGGTGCCACTTAGACTTTCCACAAATAACTGGCACGCGCCAGCGTCTCGTTTCTCAGGGGAAAACTGAGTTCGTCCCATGGCAATGCTGAAGGCTGTCATGTGTTGGCGGGGATTCGTGTTTCCTTTGTAAGTTGGAATTTTGATCTTCCCCGTGTGTCGTACTGGAATGTTAGCGATCCGAGCTGTGAATGATATTTTCTGTGTTTCCCTGAGTACACGCTCAATCATCCAGGCTAAGCTGATAGCTCTGTGAACCTTGGAGCTCATATCGCGAAGGCTGGTTTTCATTCCTTCGAGCTCGCGATCCAGATCGGATGTGACGTCGTCGGCCTGTCGGTTGGGAGTCTCATAGACCGGATGCCGCTGTCTTGTTTGATTGCCAATGGAGTCTAGTGTTCTAGGGGAGGTAGATCGCCAAATAAAGTTCTTCAAAGCGGTTTTGTTGTCTTGTTGGGTAATTACGCGGATGTTCGATTGTTCAGGGATTGAATATCGCCGAGTTGATCATGAGGAGCAGCTTGGGCGGCCGATAGTGCATCCAGTCGCTCGTTGGTTTCGCGGGTTAGTGCGTCTTGACGATCTATCCTTGCGAGCAAGGTCTGTATGAGAACATTGACATCCAGTTGATCTCCCACGGGTACGGCATGTTCGACGTTTGTAGGCGGCAGTGGCACGGTGGTGTTGCCGCTGGTGTCGGTTTACGCGTCAGCATTGTCGTTGGGTGCTGGCGGTGGGGTTTCATGACATCGTTGAGCTTTAACCCTTTTGAGTTAGAAAAATCTAAGATCTCCACAGACGGCGCCAATTTTTGAATTAGGTATTCAACCAAGTATCAGATGGTAGATCAGATGTGGGGGTTCGAAGTTTTCGTCCTATTAAAGCTTAAAGCTCAAAGCTCGGTAATTACAAGACAGAGTTAGGTCATCGGAGTGACGAGTTAACTTAAGAAAAATAAGAACTATGAAATCTAAAACCAGAGAGTTCGTAGCTTCTAATCTCTCAGTCCTCTGGAACTAATAATCGATGCCCTTCTTAATGAGGATACTCTCCTCTATTTATACATACTAGGCCAATACCCGCGCATACGCGCGAGTTTTTTTAATAAAATTTATAGTTAAGCAAAATATCGTCCTGTCTTGTTTCATAGCGTTCCGTCTCATTCTTGTCTCGAATTTTCATTCCATACAGATATGCATTCCCGTATAAATAAAAATTTTGATTTTTTTGGGAAACGGAACGGAAATCAAAATTTTCGAAATCCCATTTGGGATAAATTTATAAGTAATATTATAGAAATAATTGAACATGTATCTCATTTTTTTCGTCAAGTCATAACATAGTCACAGAACAAAATACCAAATTAGTCAATGTGAAGGATAAATACGTTTTGAGTAGAAAGAAATGTTCAAAACACTATGTTTTGCAAATGTATGTGCATCGACATTTTAAAACCTCTTTACATGATAAAGTTAACAAGCTCTGAATTTTTCTGACCAAAAACTAATATCTTGACATATGCTTTCCATGCTTATATCCCGAAAAGAGCCATGTATAATATTTATCAGAACTTGTCAATCATCTTCAAAAATCACTTTTGGAAAACCATGAAATATTCACTTTGTATAGCCATCAATCTAGCATTTCCTTCTGCCTCTAAAGGCTATATTGTAGAGTCCAAATTCATTGATCCCCTATATTTTGAGATCTCGTCATAATTCCGGACAATCCATCCAGCAACGCCTTGCTGTGTTGCGAAATTTAAAGTTGTGTCGAAATTATATTTTATCCATCCAAGAGGTGGTCGAATAAAATTGAATATGTATCTTATAATAACAGAAAAGACAAAATATTACACACAAACTTTATATTTATTTGCTATTTTCTTTAAATGTAGCAATTAATTTTTATATTTTATATTATGTAAAATAATAATTAATTTATATGAATTTTATGATTATCATATTTGTTTATATTTTTGAGAATTCTTGTTTCATCCCGTCTCATCCTAATTTTGTGCAGAACAATATGACATAAATGGAACAACTATTTTGCTTCTCTAATTTTCGTCACGTTTCCGTTTCCGCAAAAAATCGTCGTGGATTCATGTTTTCTACCTCTATAAAAATATCAAGAAATTTATTTATAACTAATATAAACTTGATAGTTAATATATACTAATGAATAACAAAATCATTAAATCTAGAAAAGAAATTTGCAATAAATGTAGGAAAATATAACCAACTAGAGAATAAATTTCACAAAAGAGTAAAATGAATAGGTAAACTAAGTTCAAACTTTATATTATTTAATTGTATTAAATTTATGTTTTTATGAAACCATATTATTTATTATTATGTATTTATAAGTTGTAATTTAAATTTGAATTTATTTCATTTATACTTACAATTAATATAATGACACAGCAATCCCTCATGCGATGATGTGGCGCAATATGGAGAGGGCTCACCTTAAATTTTTTCTTTGCCGATCTTCCTCTTTTCCGGAGTTTTTTATTTGGCCGACCTTCTTGGGCTTGAATCGACTTAATGGGCCGATCCTTTGAATTCGGGTCGATGTCACATACTTTAGGGGCTTCGTTGTCTTTATGGGTTTCATGGTATTTATGGGGCGAGCTCACATGTTTTACGGGATGCCTTGATCCAGGCATGATTTTAATTGGAGGGCCCATCTCCAACAATTAATACGCGAGATTGTACATTCCCGACATCACAATGCCAACTAGATTAGTTTTAAAACCAATGAAATGATTAATACAATACAATTCATATAGAATTAGTACATATGAAAAATTATGGTAAATCGTTTAAAGGAATATTTGCCAGGAATAATCTCTCCTACACAGTCTGCTTTTGTTCCTGAACGGCTCATCTCCGATAATATCCTTGTCGCTCATGAGATCATGCATAGTCTCAAAACTCACTCTGATTTTCGGCGGAGTTTATGACGATAAAGTCAGATATGTCAAAGGCATACGATCGAGTGGAGTGGAATTTCTTGAGCACCATCCTACAAGCTTTAGGATTCCATCCGATTTGGATTGAGTGGGTTATGAATTGTGTACAATCTGTTACATATTCGGTGCTTATCAATGGGCAACCATTTGGCTTTGTGAGACCAGAAAGAGAATTACGGCAAGGAGACCCGTTGTATCCATTTTTGCTTGTGCTCTGTACGGAGGCTTTGTACATCGGCTGAATAAAGCAGAGAGTCGAGGACTGATCACAGGATTTTAATTCCATCAGACGGGCCCTTCAGTTAACCATATGCTTTTCGCAGATGATAGTCTTTTTATGTGTAAGGCATCAAAGGCAGAATGCGAGGAAATTACGCAATGTCTCCACGATTATGAAAGGGTTTATGGACAGAAGATCAATGTGCAAAAATCAGCTATCACTTTTGGTGATCGAGTGGAAGAGGAGATCAAAGATTGGATAAAAAACAGAACAGGGATCGAGTTTGAAGGAGGAACTGGTAAGTATCTCGGGCTCCCGGAATGCTTAAGTGGCTCAAAGCATCAACTTCTTGGTTATATCAAAGACAATTTCAAGTGTAAGTTGACAGGATGGTACGCAAAGAATATGTCCCAGGGAGGCAGATAAATCATGCTTAAATCGGTTGCAATGGCTATGCCGGTTTATGCTATGGCTTGTTTTAAACTGCTTGTAGAACTATGCCGAAATCTTACGAGTGCGATGATGGATTTCTGGTGGAATTCTGAAGAACATAAATGAAAATCCATTGGGTGGGGTGGGAGAAACTGACGTTACCAAAGAAGCTAGAAGGTTTTGGCTTCCGTGATTTACAAGTCTTCAATCAATCTCTTCTTGCTAAGCAAGCGTGGAAGATCCTCTATGATCCGTCTAGTCTTTTTACGAGGTTTTTTAAGAGCCGCTACTTCGTTTATGGTGATTTTCTTGAGGCACCAAGTTGAAAGACACCATCGTATGCTTAGAGGAGTATGATATTTGGTAGAGAATTGCTGGAAAAGGGGCTCAAAAGAACGATTGGTGATGGGAAGCAGACGATGGTATGGGTTGATAATTGGCTTTACGATCACCAAGCAACAAGACCAGGGGGAGAGTTTCTTTTGATGAATATTGAATTGAGGGTTTCTGATTTGATTGATCCGAGTACTCATAAGTGGAAAGCACCGGTTTTTCGTGAACTATTCACTGATGAGGATATTCGATTAATTATGAAGCATAAACCGATCAATAATCAGGAGGACTCTTTTGTTTGGGCTCACACTAAGAATGGGATATATTCCGTTAAATCAGGTTATGATTTTAAGAGCAGAAGGAAGCATAAGGATCTTTTCCAACAAGCAGAGGCTCAACCATCGGTTAATGAACTACATGGGGGGTGCTGGACAAAGCGAGCCTGAAAATTAAGATTTTCATGTGGAAGGTTTTGAAATGATCATTGGCAGTGTTAGAGCGGTTAAAAACTCGAGGCACTTGTAATACGCAAGGATGTGTTTTATGTCCGGAGGAGGTAGAAACCATAAATCACGTTATGTTTGAGTGCCCCTTAGCAAGACAAATTTGGTCCCTTTCGAACATCCCTACCCCGATGAATGGAATCAGTAACTCAGTCTTTGCGAATATACATTATATGCTCCATATCGGAACTCGGATGGACATCGCAGAGGAAGCAAGATTGGTTGCCCCCGGCTACTATGGATTCTTTGGAAAAATCGTAACACTACATGTTTGAAGGTAAGATGTTCCCACCTAATGAAACAGTGAAGAAAACGTATGATGATGCACATCAATGGTTAAATGCCCAGGTTCAGAAGAGAGGAGAGAATGAATCAAGCCCCATTATACACAGAAGCTGGGTCAGACCAGAGTTGGGTCGGTTTAAGTGTAATATCGGATTTGCGTGGTCACAGTCCAAAACAATTTCTGGTGCAGTGTGGGTTCTTCGGGACAGCACAGGCTCTGTTTTACTCCATAGCCGGAGATCTTATTCCCAGGTTAACTCATGAAAGCATGAGAAGTTTACACCAAAGGCATATTACCTTTGTTGCCTCGTCGTTGGAGATTATTAAAGCTTTGTATAAGCCACGGGAATGGCCGGCTTTTTGAGGTCATATAGCCAATTTGCTAAATCTCACCTTGGATCAAGAGGGCTGGGACATTTGTTTTGAGGAGCACAAAGGTAACCGAGGAGCAACAGAGATAGCTAAGAGTATGATCTCCGATTTACGATTATATTCGTATGTGGCGAGAGGAGCACCAAGATGGCTAAGAAGACTTTTTGAAGAAGATTGTGCTACTGCTATAGTGTAGGAAGCCTCTTCTCCTTGTTCTCGTTATCACATTTTTGTTTTTAAGAGCTGAGGGAAGCTTGTTATGTTTTTTTGTTTTTGGTTCATGAGTTAGACTCTATTTTGATAGTCAGCAACGATGTGTCTTGTGTTTTGGTTTTTGTATTTTGGTGGAACTTTATCTCATTTCTATGGAAGTTACAATCTAAGTGAAAAAAAAAAAGAACTAGTACATAAAAATCTACAATAATTTGAGTATTTCTATGCAAATCTCTTGTCTTTTTTCTGAAAATAATTATAGTTATTATGAAAAAAAATTATAGTTAGTTTGATAGAAAAAGATCGAATCTGAATGAGATTACGTCTGGGTTCAATTTCAGTATTTGGTGGTGTAATTCCCAAGTGCCTAACTTACAATCTAAATTTAAAAAAAAAAAAAAAACATTCAATCTAAAAACTTGAAAAACATTAAAAAAAAACTAGTATCCCAAATTATATAACACCGAAACACCTATAATTATTCTGACGCGCATCCTATACACAGAGAATCTAAGTCAAATTGGGGGTGGATGAAGCGGTGCCACCAGGTATTCCCACAGAGACCGAGTTTATGAATCATAAGTATTGCTAAATTTTTGTTTTCAGTGGTCGCCAGTTAAATTGTTAGTCTTACCTCACAAATTGTCGGTTACCAGTTGTTTACTTTTTGGCAACATCCGTTACTTTAATGATTATTGGAATGCTCAATTGCATTTTGTAATTTACTCTCTATCCCAATTTTTACTTTGAATGAAAGTATGTAAAAAAAGTTCATTCTTCTCTTCTATAATTATACAGAAGTTTATCTTCTGTACAATAGAACTGATTTCTGTTTCTTTCAAATCAAAGCTATAGAGTGGAAAAAATATATATATATCAAAGCTATAGATTCTAGAGCATTAATGATTTTGCTATAAAAATGCTATAATTAGTATCTGGTTATCTTTTTTAGCTAAAGTATGTTTTTGATTAAGATACTAAATGTAGAACCTACCTTAATTTATCATTTATGCTCGAAGTATAGATTTCACTTTCTACCCCGAAGTTGAAACTTTTGTTTTTTTCCACGGAGACAGCCTTAGTTTAACGAATGAGAATTGACGATTTTTAAAGTGTATATAATAAATTCATCTAGAAATAAAACTAGATACGTCTTTGCTCTACTTATTAGAGAAAATTAACACACTCAAAAGTATTTTCTCTGGTACTACATCCTCTCTTAATAATATCATTTAAAAAGATTAATTTTTTTTATTACTGAGTTTTTTCCTGGAAAATCCGCAGAGAAAATATTCTTTTTAATGTCAGATCATTAACACAGGTTGGTAGCAAGAACATTATCTCGTTTAAAATTTTCATTCTCCGACGAGTTATCCAGGACTCCGGTCATTTTCACCGGAGCTGATCCGATAACTATTTGTAAAAGAAGAAGAAAAAAGCTGCAAGTTAGAAAATGGTAAGAAGCTCTTTCGAAATCACAGCACCTTAATCCAAGCTCTCAGAGAAGATAGTTGAGTCCAACATCGTCATAGCCGGTAAATTAAATTCGGTTCTGTTTCGGTCAATCTTGGTTCTGTTTCGGTTTGATTCTTATTTCTACGGTTTGTTTTGGGCGGTGCAGATGAAGAACAAGAGGAGGAAGAGAACGACAATCCAATAGAAGAAGTCCGGTTAACCATACCAATAACCGACGATCCGACTCAGCCGGTCTTGACGTTCCGTACATGGTTCTTAGGAATGATCTCGTGCGTGGTACTCGCATTCGTGAACCAGTTCTTCGGTTACCGGTCGAACCAACTAATGGTATCTTCAGTCGTGGCTCAGATCGTCACTCTCCCTCTAGGAAATCTCATGGCCACGACTCTACCGACGAGGAAAATCCGGTAATCCGGTACGAATTGGTCCGGTTCGTTGAATTCTGGACCATTCAACATGAAGGAACATGTGTTGATCACAATATTCGCTAATACCGGATCCGGAGGAGCTTATGCGGCCAGCATCATCACCATCCTTAAAGCATTTTACCACTGGAATCTCAATCCCGGCGCCGCCATGTTGATTTTGCAAACCACTCAGGTATACACTATAATTCCAAAATTAGATTAATCTTTCGGCAAGCGTTACATTAAATGTAATTAATAATTAATAGTTATATGTTTTGTTATATAGTTGTTGGGTACGGATGGGCACCCATGTTCAGGAAATTCTTGGTGGACTCACCTTACATGTGGTGGCCTTCAAATCTTGTTCAAGTCTCTCTTCGTTTTTTCCTCCAATTAAATCATGTACATTTTAAATGTCTCTAAATTTTTAAAAAGTTGTAAAATCATCTAAAATTTGTTTAGGGCGTTAAGTGGACCAGTCTGGTCTAGCATGAGTACAAAAGTATTGCTGATTTTTTTTTTTAAATTAGATTATTATATTGCGGTCGGGAAATTTACTCAAATAATCTTACAAAGTTTTTTTTTTTACCAAAGTGATGTCCATCTTTCATAATTACTCAAACAACTTCCTCTACCCATTTTACTTTTATTTTCTTCAAAGACAAAAAAAAGTATTTACGAAACTGTCATTAATGAGACAGGACACGTAGGCATTTTTGGGGGGAAAAGTTCCCGCCAAAAACGATAAGTCTACCGTCCTCGTGATGGTAGATTTATTTAGTGGTCGGTAGATTTATAAAAGGTTTGGTAGATTTAATTCAAGTCCGTAGACTTAGTCCATGAACTGTAGACTTAATATTCAAATGGTAGACTTATTCTATAGACTTATTTTTATTTGGTGGTAGAGATGTTTGTGAGTGGTAGACTTATATTATGAGTGGTAGAGTTAACGCCAACGGTGGTAGATTTGTTTTCGAGTGATAGACTTAGTAGTTGAATGGTAGATTTATTATTGAGTGGTAGATTTATTTTGTTTGACGATAGACTAAATATTTGTGGTAGACTTAAATTCATGGGAGGTAGACTTACACGTGTTTTGGATCGTAGACTTATTTATAGTGGTAGCATATTTATAATATGTCGTAGACTTATTATTGACGCGGTAGAGTTATTCAATCTTTCGAGTTTAATAAAACAACCTTCAATTGGTAGATTTATTAGTTACTATGGCGGTAGATTTAATATGGTAGATTTGTATACTTACATACAATGATGGTAGACTTGTATGCTTACATACAATGATGGTAGACTTGTATACTTACATACAATGATGGTAGATTTGTATACTGACATACAATGATGGTAGACTTGTATGTTTACATACAATGATGGTAGACTTGTATGTTAACTTGTATTTAAATACAATGACTTTCTAACGCAAACGCCAGTCGCAAACGCCATTCGATATACAAGTCTACTATGATTTCAAACGCAAACGCAAGCGTCAATCCAAACGCATATCATAAACGCCAATCACAAACGCTGATTACAAACGCCAGTCACACACGCCAATCGCAAACGCTAATTACAAACGCCAGTCACAAACGCTAATCGTCAATCGCAAACGCCAATCACAATCGCCATTTACAAATAGTATTTGCTTATAATTTTTTTTTTAAAAAATTAAGTTTTTATTAAAGTTTTATTTTTGTTATTATTTTAATATATATATATATATATACATATTTTGAATGCCAATGGCATTTTCGTTATTAAAAATTAAAAAGAGGTTTAAAAGTCTTTTATCAGTTTTGTAAGGTTGTTTTAGTAAACCCATTTTCTGTCAAAGTTGTTTTAGTAATTATGGGACTTTCCAAGGTTGTTTGAGTTATTATCTCATTGCGGTCTGACTTCGTTGTGAAATAATTTATGATTTGAACTTGCCACAAAGTTATAGATCATGAAAAACAAAATGTGTTTGAAAACTGGCCAAAAAAAGACCCATATGTTTGATTGATCAGATCTATTCTAAGATACACATGCTTGTGAGTTGTGAGTTGTGAGATTAAAAATATCTACCTGTAATTCTGATTCTAATTCCTAATTAACATCTTTGTGACTAAATTTCTAATTTTTAGTTATTGTGTTTTACTTATTTATATGAGTAGTGATTCATGAATTGTGGCAAATAGTGGTGTATGGAAGTTATAATTGGAAGAGTTGCATCACCATTTCTTTTTGTTTGTATTTTCAAGATAGAAAAAGAATGTTGAGAAATCATGAACTGTCACACCAAAAATATGTCTATTTCAAAGCTTTTGATTGGAGCGGTCAGATTTTGGAATGGTTCAAGTTTCACTCAGTTCAATAATACCCTATTTTTCTTGAAATCTAACATTTGTTTTCGTTTCTGATTGTGAAAGAGCATTACATGAGAAAGAGGAGAAGCGTCAAGGCAAACAAACGAGGCTTAGATTATTCCTAATAGTCTTCTTCATGAGCTTCGCTTACTACATAATCCCTGGCTACATTTTCCCTTCACTCTCATCCCTCTCTTTCGTCTGCTGGATATGGACCCCCTCCGTGACGGCTCAACAGATGGGTTCAGGGCTGCAGGGTCTTGGCATTGGCTCTTTCGGTCTCGACTGGTCCACCGTGGCAGGTTTCTTAGGCAGTTCTTTAGCAGTACCGTTCTTTGCTATAGCCAATTTCTTTGGCGGATTCTTCATCTACTTCTATATTATCCTTCCTATCTTCAACTGGAGCAACGCCTATGAAGCAAAGAAATTCCCTTTCTTTACCTCTCACCCATTTGATCACACCGGTCAGCGTTTCAACACCACTCGTATCCTCAACCAGAAAACATTCGATGTTAATCTTCCCGCTTACGAAAGCTATAGTAAGCTTTACCTTAGCGTTATGTTTGCTCTGATCTATGGACTCAGCTTCGGTATTCTTACCGCAACCATTTCTCACGTTGTCCTCTTTGACGGAAAGTAAGAATCTACTTCTGCATCTCAAAATATAGATCAATTAATCAGTTTCCATAACAAGTTAATCTTTTATTGTTTCCATGAAGGTTTATTTGGGGATGTGGACGAAGGCGACAATGGCGACAAAGGACAAGTTTGGAGATGTGCATACAAGACTGATGAAGAAGAATTATAAGGAAGTACCTCAATGGTGGTTTGTTGCAGTTCTCATTGTTTCCTTTGTGCTAGCTCTTTACGCGTGTGAGGGATTTGGCAAACAGCTCCAGCTTCTGTGGTGGGGACTTCTACTCGCTTGTGCCATCGCCTTTACCTTCACTTTGCCTATGGGAGTTATCCAAGCCACTGCAAACCAGCAAATGGGTCTTAATGTTATAACGGAACTGATCATCGGCTACTTGTATCCGGGAAAGCCACTTGCAAATGTGGCTTTCAAGACTTATGGCTATGTGAGTATGTCCCAAGCCTTGTACTTTGTCAGAGACTTCAAACTTGGTCACTACATGAAGATTCCTTCGAGATCTATGTTCCTTGTTCAGCTCATTGCGACTATGGTTGCTTCAACTGTCTGCTTTGGGACCACATGGTGGCTTCTTTCTTCAGTTGAGAACATATGTAACACAAATAAGCTTCCGAAGAGTAGCCCGTGGACTTGCCCGGGGGATGAACTGTTCTACAGCGCATCGATCATTTGGGGAATCATTGGTCCTGGAAGGATGTTCACTAGTAAAGGTGTCTACCCGGGGATGAATTGGTTCTTCCTCATTGGCTTCCTTGCTCCTGTCCCGGTCTGGTTCTTTGCAAGGAAATTCCCAGAGAAGAAGTGGATAAAGCAGATTCATGTTCCATTGATCTTCTCAGCGGCAAACACGATGCCAAAGGCCAAGGCTGTGCATTACTGTTCGAGGGTCATTGTCGGGGTCATCTTCAAATACTATATTTTCAGGAGGTACAAGGGATGGTGGGCAAGGTATAATTACATCTTCTCTGCAGCTCTTGATGCAGGCACTGCGATCATGGGAGTATTGATCTACTTTGCGTTTCAGAACAACAACATAAGTTTTCCAAATTGGTGGGGGAGTGAGAACACATACCATTGCCCTTTGGCACATTGCCCGACAGAGAAAGAGATTGCAGTTAAGGACTGCCCAGTGTTCTAAAACCTTGTTGGATTTTAACATTTGCTCTGGAGTTTCTCAGACCTGCAGGTGTGTAAGTGTGAGGGTTGCTGCCAAACTGTTTGGTGATCATAAGTAATATTGTGTGAAGACTTTTTTGTCTTTAAAAAGTAAGGAACTCAAAACAATGTAAAAAATTATTTAGAATATGTTTCTTAAGAAGAGAGTGACTCAGGATTTTTAGCCATGCATCTTTCAAGTTAAGAACAGCAAAAGATCATAGCTTTAACTCAAAGTTCAATTAAAGAGAAAAGATCAACTGAACTTTTATATTTAGGGATCACAAGAAGAAACTCCAAGGGATTTCATTTCACTTGTAGAAATTAAAACACAGTGATTCAAGACATAGGAAACTAAAAGTACTTTGAGCACTTTTGCTCTGTTTCTAAAGGTGGAACAAAAAATATGATTTAGCTACATCGCCTGTCAATCTTCAGTTGAAATGTGCAGGGTTCTTCATCCAGTCACTGCAGTTAAAACTGAGAAGGATAGGGATTAGAAATGATATACTACAATATTGTACATTAGAGGTGTTGCTTTAGTGATTCATGCATCACGCTTACTTGGTGTCATCGACAAGATGATCTTCAAAATCTGTGAGGTCCTTCCATTTCTCTGATGAAATGTAATCTGATCAAACTACATTAGCCTCCATCTACATTAGCAGTTAAAAAAAAAAGTTCGCGTGTTGATATAAACAAATAAATATTCAATTTTATAAACTAATAAGTATATTTAACATAGTAAAGTAAATTTCAGCTGACATATAATATTATCAGACGGAAGGACCAGTAGAATTTAATGATATCATCATAATATACTCGAAATGGTATGGTATGACTCCAACACTGGTCAATTGTTGGGGTCAGTTTTTACCTAGCCAATATCAACATGAAAATTAGCTAAGTAATGGCTAGGCGCGCGGTGGGCTTTTGAAGAGTTGGGCTCGGAATGGACCTAGCCGAAGGAGACAGTGGGCCTAGCCGAAAGAAGAAGATGGGTCTAGCCGAAGAAAATAAAGACGTGGGCCGAGGCAAGCAAAAAATGGGCCGAGCCGAGGTAGGAGAAGAGATGGGCCGAATCAAAGCATACGTGGGCAGAGCCGAAGAGGTTTAAAGTCGACGGAGGCATGAAGATAAAGACGGATTTACCCCGACATAGTCGGCTAGGGTTTTCAAAGAATTACCTCTATAAAAGAAGGAGAAGGGATACGAAAAAGGGGATCCACAATTTTTCATAGAAAAACACTTTACACTTTTATTGAGCCAAATCTTGTATACAAAAGCTTATAAAATCAGCAATAAAAGACCATCTTTGGATCTCTGTTTCTACAGTTCATATTTAGAAATTTATGTTCCCCTAATTTCCTAACCAAATTTAGTTGTGCGAGTTCCGACTCCCACAATTTGGCGCCGTCTGTGGGGAACCTGGAATTTTCTCACTCTTTGAACTGCAGTGATCGAGATCTAAGGAGATGACTACCGACGGAGACTGAATCGCCGAAGCCGCAATTAACTCCGGAGCCAATCCTTCTGGCAGAGACACGAATCCCAGAGATCCTCCTCCAGGGAATACGGAGTCCGTTCCTGCATCCCTAGCCATGATGAAGAACATGCTGGCTACCCTGCTCAAGAAGGTGGACGAGCAGGATAAAGTGAACAACTCATTAAACGAGAGACTTGACACGCTGACTTCGGAACAACGAGCCCAAAATATACGCACCGGAAGTATGGGATCGGGAGCAAATCCGACAAGGAGGTTCGGGAGGCAACTCTTAGGCATCAGCCCAATGACCCTCATTTTTTCACTCCTCGTGACACAACTAGTGACACGCCGAGGACGTTAGGAGGATTGCCGCCTCTGCCTCAACATGGTGAGCAAACCCCAACGATCACCAGGTCAACCATAACTGATGAGCCGCCCAAGCTGATCCAAGACGCGAGAGTAACCAACAATAGACGTGTCCAGTTTGCCAGCGACAGTAGCAACAAACGCACCGACGGCTCGACCAAAACTGTCGTGAGAAATGAAGAAAACTGAGCCAATGGCGACCAAACCGACGCGGATGTTGCCTCAGCGTTGATACGATCACGAGCCAGAGGAGGCAATATAAATCAAATCGGGAACTTGACGGACGAGGAGGAGGATGTCTACTGGGCAAAGCAGGCACGTTACGATGACGAGCTGCGAAGAGTTAATCCCGTTCGGCGTCGAAGGGTTAATCCCGTTACACACTTTTTCATTCATGGATGCCTTTTCAGGATACAACCAAATCTTGATGAACCCCGACGACAGAGAAAATACCGCATTCATAACATATCATGGGATATATTACTACAAAGTAATGCCATTCGACCTCAAAAACGCTGGAGCAACTTATCAACGATTGGTAAACAAAATGTTCACAGAGCAACTCGGGAAAACGATGGAAGTATACATAGACGATATGCTGGTGAAGTCACTCAAAGAAAAGGATCACGTAGTCCACTTGAGAGACTGCTTCAAGCAACTGAATTTGTACAACATGAAGCTTAACCCGACCAAGTGTAAATTCGCGGTTACGCCAGGAGAGTTCCTTGGATATCTCGTCACCCATCGAGGTATTGAGGCAAACCCGAGGTAGATCAACGCCCTGATACAGATGGCATCGCCAAAGATGACTCGGGATGTCCAGCATCTCACTAGGCACATCGCGGCACTAAACAGATTTATATCACGCTCCACTGACAAATGCCTCCCTTTCTATGATGTTTTGAGAGGCAACAAGAAGTTCAAATGGACATAAAAGTGCGAAGAAGCATTCCAGCAGCTGAAAAACTACTTGGCAACTCCCCCGGTACTTGCGAAACCTGTTGAAGGTGAGCCCCTGTTTCTATACACCGTCATCTCTGCCACCGGGGTCAGTGGAGTGCTCATTAGAAAGGAAGGCAACAAGCATAAACCAATCTTCTACGTAAGCCAAACACTGGCCGGTGCGGAGACACGATACCCACAAATGGAAAAGCTAACACTCGCCGTAGTCGTATATGCTCGGAAGCTGAGACTATACTTTCAGTCGCACTCTATCGTGATATTGACCGTCTTCCCATTATGGACAATCCTGCACAGTCCAAGTCAATCTGGCATATTGGCAAAATGGACGGTGGAACTCAGTGAGTATGATATTGAATACCGGAACAGAACCTGCGTAAAGTCCTAAGTGTTAGCCGATTTCTTGATCGAGCTCCCGATGGAGGGAGTAGAAGAGCCGACCCCCTGCTCCGTTTGGATACTTCATGTTGATGGGGTATCCTCAAAACAAGGTTCGGGAGTCGAGATCGATTAACTTCCCCGACTGGCGAAATTTTGGAACAATCATTTCGGCTGAATTTCCATGCGTCCAATAATGAAGCAGAGTATGAGGCATTGATTGCTGGATTGAAGTTAGCTCATGGTATCAAAATCAGGAACATACACGCGCTTTGCGATTCACAGTTAGTCGTAAACCAGTTCAACGGAAAATATGAAGCAAGGGACGAGAGAATGGAAGCCTACCTAAAAATTGTCCCAAGGACTAGCTAAATAGTGCAACGAGTTTGAATTAACTCGGACTTCGACCTGTGACTAAAAAAATTCATTCCAGTGGAGTTCATCGAACAACCAAGCATAGATTGCGCAGGGACCATCTGTTTAATAAATCCGCCGGAAGAAGAACCCGGAGAAGACAATCCTCCGGACAAAGGTGACATAACCGAAATGGAAGAAGATCGCCATCCAATGGAGGAAGAATACGGGTTCGATAAAGAATGGATGGGAGCAATCCACGTGTACATCATGGATGGAGAGGTGCCATCTGACAAATGGGCTATCCGAAAGCTCAAGGTCCAAGCTACCCGTTACATATTGTTGGATAATCTTCAAAAATCTAGAAATTGCCTATTTTTAGGGACCTCGATCGATTGCACATCCGCATTCTGTGACTGCTTCTTCTTTGAGACTGCACGACCTGTCTTCAGTAAATTGAGCATAACTTGAGATCGCACCGTTGGATTTTCATGATCTGATATGAAAATTGAAACTAACACTCCTATATATCTTGTGGTATACTTTTAGCTTGATCTAACGGTGGGAATGTCTCCATATGATGTAAAACATTTGATGCTCAGAATCTGTCCAATCTCCAAAATACTTGTTTTGCATCCTTTTTAGTCCAAATTGCTCCAATTTCCTGTAAAGACTATAAAAACTATAAAACACCAATAAAATGCCAAAACCAAGTAGTTTTTTTATTAAAAAGCGGTAAAATACGAGGTATATCACTTTGAATGTCCCACTTCACCAGGTTCTCTCAGGTACTGCATCTGTAGTGGCTGGAAAACTATGTTTATCCTTTCTCATAGATATTTTTGCATATATATGCACATAGATGACAAAGAAAAATAAGAATGCATGAGGTTTAAAAGAAGGCAAGGTGAAGGTGGGTACCAAAACAAAGATGAGCTTGGCCATTCAGAGTCAACTAATAGTGGTAAAAATGTGAAAGAATACCATGAATGTATGTTGCATTTTCCTGATACCAATCTCTTGATGAGAACATTTAAGTTTGGTTAATAGTTCAATAGAGTAAGTCAACATCAGTGCCATAAAAATATTTGCAAGTTAGAATTTTTTGGGGGGAGTCCAGTCATGTTGTTTCTAGTTTGGTCACCTCAAACAGACTTTGATGGAATAGTCACTATAAATCTCGATCATACATGAATTCCTGAGAGGTCTTAGCTTCATACAAATTTCGGCTCATTAAAACGAGTCAAGCAAAACATCAAAATGATTCGATAATGACATCAAAATGATATTAGTAACAGGATAAGCACCCTCCCAGGACTTACTTCACACCGTCCTCGGTGTGGAAGCAATCAACAAAAAGAAGGTGGAACAGACTCGATAAAAAGAAAATAAAACAGCTAAATGGGGGGATGGAAGGATAATGGAACCCAATCACCTAGATGGAGCTCAAAGGCAGATTGATTCTAAGGATGAGGAGGACGTCTGTTGAGCTATCTACTGAGCGCGGGTGTGAGAGAGAAACTCAATCTCTGAAAAATTGCCATGAAGCTCCTATGTGGCTCATGACATTGGCTAGACATGACTAATGTCTGCGTAAGGTGTTCCAAATTTGCTCTCAAAATTCTGACGTGATGCGTAAGGTTCTGGGTGTAGTGGGTAGCTAAAAACCTCACCAGCTGCAGCATCATCCTGTAAGTCCTCGCCAAAGGCAGATGCGAGTGAAGAAATCTCTAAATTTCGCCTCTGACTTATGTGTAGAACGACTATGACCAACTCCAGAATGCTTGAAGGAGTTTACTATGGCTAAATTATTGATCACCTTCACCATCTTGGAGATCATCGTACTTTGAAAGTAGACCGTCTTCTCCAAGTGGTATATGCACTCTAAGGCCTCTAAAGTACGTGCCTGCTCCACAGCAATGGAAGTGTCATCATCCTGAGGAGAAATTGCAGAACCATCCTGAGTGTTCTGTTGCTTGCGTTTTTTCTTAAAGTAGGTGGAAAAAGTGCAGTGAGGACGCTCCTTATTGGGGCTGAAGCAAGACTCCAGAGGTGGAGCAAAGGAAGGAGATCTTTAACTGAAGAGTGGAAGGCCAGTACTCGGAAGCAGAACAAACTCGGTATTTCTTGCAGGTTTAGAAAAATATAGCAAAACTTATAAGTATCCTCAACGTTGATATGTAACCCAACCTCGAAGGAAACGTGAATATTGTAGGCTCACAAAATCCACTCTAGTCGTGGCCGCCATAGGTTCATGCCTCGATATGTCAACCTAACATTCCTCCAATATCAAAGTGATGATGCTTCCAAAACGTAGAGAAATTGACTCTGTAGGCTCCAATCATATGCACTGTGCTTCACACCAACAAAAGAGCGAGCTAGAAGTGGACCAAGATTCACATATATTTTTTTTCTTGAAATTAATGGTGAAATGAGAAAGAAGAACTCATCTACCAAAATCGAACTAGTCTCCGTCCTACTCTAAATGGAACTCGCAACCAATCTATGAACATAGCAGATCACTGGATGACTGACCTGCGCCACCTTGGACTTGCCACCTCGGTATGTCCAATAGCAAACCTTCGCCATTCTCCAGATGTAGCATCCGTAGTGGCCTTGTTATGCTTAAAAAATCTCATAATACTTCACAAACCCAAAAAACTTACACACTTCACCAATTGTGATCTTGTAATGTTTCCCTTCTATGTAAAAATGTAGAAGATCGGTTGAAGCATGATGTGGTGCTTCCCTACTCTTAAGAAAAGAGAGGTTAACCATGGCAAGAAATTTTCGTGAGAGCTTTTCATAGTCCGCAGACTCTTGCTTACGAAAATAACTCATCCCCCAAAGCTTACAAATACCATTCAACTTCTTCTCCAATACCCATAAGCTCTAGTGTTGGATAATCAATTCGAAGGCTTGGCTCAGTCTTGACTTTCTTCATAGCCTCGAGATGGTCCACATCTTTGTCCATGGGGTCCCCAACAATGACCATTATCACCATCTTCTTTTGTGTCCACTACCTTCTCCTGCGAGCATAGAAGTGTCATGTCCATCTCACTCTTTGTTCTCCTTGTTTCTTCGTAAACTTCTTTGAAATCGTTTTTAGCCATAAAGTACCTATAAAACAAAGATTCAACAAGAGAAATTATGTCTAATTCACCAATAATGATGCTCAAATCTCCAAATATGAAATAGAAATAATCATGAAGCATCAATAACACAGGAAAAGTCAATATCCAAGTTAATCCACAAATTCTCAAAATTTCTCATTTAATTTAGATGTTACTATTCATGGTAAAAAATTCACCCAAAATCCAAATTTCAAGATGAATTATGCAACAAATCAAGTAAATCATATATACCCATGACCAAATAAGTATTTCAAAGAAATATTAAACAAGAAATCAAGCCATAATATTGATTTTCGGATTTATTATTCATGTGAAGAAAAATCATTCCAAAACTTAAATTACATGGGATATCATGCCACAAATCCATAAAAACCTAGTTAGCCATAAACAAACAAGTATTTCAAATGAATCTAGCCAACAAATTAGCCTCTAGAGCTCAAGAACATGTTAGAACTTTAAAATTATCTTACGTTTTTGTTCAAGAACATGGAAATTGGGGGTTTGAGAAATTAACTTTGGAAGTGGAGAGATGAGAGGAAGAAATCCTAGCTTTCTTAGTCAAAATTCGACCAAGTAATTGTGCTTTAAAAGATAAGCACAAATATTTGAGAACTAGGATTCTTAAATCACCAAAATCACCCAAATAGAGAGGAAAAAGGAGACATGTGACTATATTTTTGTGTTTTTGCACTTTTAGATCCAAAACTTTTCCTTTTTACTTCATAAAAATTGATTTTTGGCCAAAACTGTTTTAATTAGATTAAACCAGTTTGACTTTAGTGTAATAATAGAAGAGAAGAGAGTCTCTTACATTTGGGACACGAAGACCGGACGGAAGTGGACATCATGCAATCAAGCCATGCATATGGGCGTGTCGACCTTGGGGAGGACTGGACCTAGGTGGGAGAAACAAAGTCGGACTTTGCATTCGGGCTTTTCGTGTAGCACATGTTTGGTTGAGGGAGCATGAGGACCGGTCGGATGAAGATGTTCTCCAGCCAGTCCCAGCAACCAATCTTCAGGAGAAACGGAAAGACCAAACGCGTTATATGCGTCGTCCATCCGAGCCATGCGTCTGGTCCACGGGTCCATTCCCTTTTTTTAAATAAGCACAAGGAAAACAAAACCAATAATCCAAAATTTAAAGCAAATTCTAGAGAATGTGTACACTTACCGGTGAGTTACCTCCCACAAAATACTTTTTCAGAGTCATTAACTTGAGTTGTATGCCATTTAGGCGTTTGGAGGATCGACTAAGAAGATTGTGTCACCCTCAGCTATATCCGTGTCTACGAGATAAGGATTCAGACGATCTTCATTGACAGTGTACTCACCTCCTTGTTTGTCCCAAAGGACCATAATACCATATGGCTTCACCTCTTTGATCTTGAGCGGTCCAGGCCATCGAGATCTTAGCCTACCAGGAAAGAGCTTTAGGCGTAAGCTGAAAATTAGAACTTGATCATTTATTGCAAAAGACTTTGGAACTATCTTCTTTTCACGATACGCCTTAGTTATTTCCTTGTAAATCTTTGAACTCTCATAAACCATGCGACATATCTCATCCAGTTCGTTGAGTTAAAGTAGACGGTGTTCTGGTGCAGTCTTTATGTCAAAATTGAGCTGCTTGGCTGTTGAGACTGCCTCGTACTCGAGCTCCACCGGAAGATGGCATGATTTCCCATAGACAATATGGAATAGTGTGATACCAAGAGTCGTCTTATAGGCTGTCTTATACGCCTAGAGAGCGTCATCAAACTTTATAGCCCAATCCTTCCTCGAAATTCCCACTATCTTATGTCAAATGTCTTTGATCTTGTATTGGAAATCTCATCATGTCCACTGGTTTGGGGATTACAAGGTGTATTAACCTTGTGTTTTACCCCATTCTTCTTCAATAGGTTCTCAAAGACCTCGTCGATGAAGTGTGAACCACCATCATTAATCACAATTCGCAGGACACCAAATCTTTGAGAAGATTATTGACTTGAACATCTCCATCACCACTCTTGCGTTGTTTGTGGGGATGATTATAGCCTCCACCCACTTAGACACAAAGTTAACAACTACCATGATGTATTTGTTCCCAAAAGATAGAGGAAACAAAGCCATAAAGTCAACTCCCATACATCAAAAACCTCTACTTCCAGGATAAAGTGTTGTGGCATCTCATTCGTCTTGATGATGTTCCTCTTTCTCTGACAAGTATCACACTTGGACACAAACTCATAAGCATTTTTTAACATTGTAAGCCATCAAAAACTAGCATGGAAAACCCTAGAGACTGTCTTGAAGGTTACGATGTCTCCTGCATATATTGAACCGTGACATTGGAAAATAATGCCATGCACCTCCTCCTATGGAACATCTCCTGAAAATTTCATCAGAACACTGCTTAGATAGATATGGTTCATCACAAAAGTAGCGTCTAACTTCACGCATGAACTTTTTCTTCATGTATCTTGCAAAATAGGGAGGCTCAACTTCTGCAACAAGGTAGCTGGCGATGTGCTTATACCATGAAGAATCGAGTGGTGCATGGTGGATGGCTAGTCGTGATGGTTCTGCTGGTGGAGAGGCTGGTTGTGGGTACTCATGAAGGATTTTGATGGCGTAGATGCGCTATTATGGTAGGTTGTCATTCAATGGAACCTTCTCTTCGATTTTCATCCATGAAAGATGATATGCTACTCCATTGTTTGCGCCATTTTTCTCCTTGATCTTCAGGTTGAATTCGTGCAGTTTAAGAATCCATCTAAGGAGCCTTAGCTTGGCATCTTTCTTGGACATGAGGTACTTGAGAGCAGCATGGTCCGTGTGGATAATCACATTAGAACCAACGAGATATAATCTAAATTTCTTGAAGGCAAAGACAGTGACATGCAACTATTTCTCGGTGGTGGCATAGTTGCATTGCGCAGCGTCTAGTGTCCTACTCAAATAATAGATCACGTGGAGATTTTTATTTATATGCTATCCCAAAACTGCTTCCACTGCATATTCACTAGCGTCACACATCACCTCAAAAGGCAATTTCGAGTCTGGTGGCTGTTTAATTGAGGCGAAGACGAGCGCATCTTTGATCTTCAAAAAAATAGCAAGGCACTCGTCATTGAACTCAAATGACACATCCTTATAAAGAATTTGGGATAGAGGCCTAGCGATCTTTGAGAAATCATGAATGAATCTCCTATAAAAGCCGGTATTACCCAGAAAACTCCTTGTGTCTTTGACATTGGTGGGGGGGGGGGTGATGTAGGCTTCTCTTCACCTCAATCTTCGCCTTGTCCACTTCAATATCCTTCTATAAAATTTTATGTCCAAGAAGTATCACATATCTCACCATGAAGTGACATTTCACCCTGCTCGGAACCATATGCTTCTCATCATAGCGTTGTAAAACCCTGCAAAGAATGGATAAACATGGAGAAAATAAGGAACCATAAACCGAAAAATCGTCCATGAAAACCTCCATGATTTTCTCTATGAAGTCTGTGAATATAGACATCATACACCGCTCAAACGTGGCTGGAGCATTGCACAAACCAATTGGCATTCTGCGATAAACAAAAGTACCATAAGGACATGTGAATGTCGTCTTTCCCTGATCATCTAGATGGATGAGAATCTGAAAGAAACCAGAATATCCATATAGAAAATAGTAGTAAGGTTGGTTAACCAATCTCTCAAGCATTTGATCAATGAAAATAGTAGTAAGGATGGTTAACTGAACTTACTCAATTATTGTCGAAAATTGGGAAGATAATCTGAGCCTATAAAGGCTTCATAATCTCCTTCTTCACGACATCATTGGGGTTATGATTGAACCTTCTATGATGTTCAATGGAAGACATGGACTCGTCCTCTAGATGGATCATGTGCATGCATAAATCAGTAGAGATCCCTAGGATGTCTTAAAGCGAATAGTCTAATGCCTTGCGATACTTTTTCAACTCACCAAGAAGTAAGGTTGATTACACATTACTCAAACAAGAATTGATGATCACCTGATATGTAGAATTTGGTCCAAGAAACGCATACCTTAACCCAACGAGAAGTGGTTTAAGCTCAACCGTAGGGACCTTTAGCTCACTCCAAGGATTTTCCATGGCCTTGGGGGTGTTCTTAGGACCAATAGGTATGTCCTTAGGGGTTGTAGACTCATCTATATCCTCATCCAAGTCAAGATAGGCGACCATTTTCTCAAAAATTTCAGCAGAATTGAGCATCTTCACCAAACCAGCAGCCAATTCGCTTAAGTACCCATATTCTTATGAACTCTTTGTCAGAGCTACCTCCACATGGTCCTCATAAATAAGCTCCTTAAAGATCTCACTAGTCACCTCAGTCAATGTATCAACCTAGAAAGTTTGCCCATAAATGGTAGGCTTTTTCAACATGTTATCTACACCAAACTTCATGGTTATATCATTCAAGTGGAGATTGATCTTGCCCTTCTTCACATCAATGATGGCTCCTGTTATAGCTATGAAGGGACACCCAAGGATAAGATGGTCATTAGGTTCGGCATCCAACTCTAATACCAAGAAATTAGTAGGGATAAAATAGTTTCCTATTATAACTAGCAAATCGACTATATTTCCAACCAGAAGGCAAACTGATTTGTCTGCAAGTACCAATGAGAGTTTTGTTGGTTTTAACTCGTGGATACCAAGGTGTTTAATGGCCGAATAAGGCATCAAGTTGACATTATATCTCAAGTCACAAATAGAACCCTCAAATGTATGTCCTCTACTCTCTCAGGAAAGCACAAAACTGCACGATCACCCAACTTCTTGGGATGAAACAGTTCCTTATTGTAACTGGCAAATTGAAAATAACTCTAACCGGAAGGCGAACTCATCTTTCTGCAAAAACTAAGGAGAATTTTATTGGCTTAAACTTGTGGATACCAAGGCGTTTAGCGATCGATTAAGGTATCAAGTTAACACTAAATCTCAAGTCACAAAGAGAACGCTCAAATGTATGTCCTCCAATTTCACAGAAAAGCACATAACTGTCCGGATAACCCAAATTCTTGGATATATGATTTTAAAGTATGGCGCTCCACTCTTGTATGATCATCATGACACCCTCTGCAAGGTTGATTTTGTTGGTCGAGATGGTCTTCATGTACCTCTTGAGAGTTGGGACCATCATACATGCATCAACAAAGGGTAATCTCAAAAGCAATTTTCCAACAAGATCCTTCAACTTTGCGAGTTCATTTTCCTTCTTGGGCTTCTTTAGAGCTTTGAATAATGAGAGTATGGGCTATAAAACCATGGAATGAGAGGTGTTGCCATGTCCTCATTTTCTGGTGCATGAACAACCACAGTTTCAGCCTCATCTTTATCTTCTACTGCGTTTTCTGCATCTACTTGTTCCCTTTGGTGTTAGGCTTCAACTCCTTATCACTTTTAGTGTGATGGCATTGACATACTCATTCCTTGGGTTTTCTACCACTTTCCCAGGAAGAGTACCAGTTGGTCTCTTGACAGCCTCTGTTGTTTTTTACCCACCTGAATATCGAGTTTCTTCACATGCGTAGAGGAGACTCAAATTTGTTATTCAGGTTATTGTACATGATGTCGATCTTGAGATCACTACAGAAAAAATGGATATTCTTAGAAGCCGAAAACCGCTATCTACCGATACCATAACATTGTAGAAAGCGCTATGTCTGCTCCCGTCATAATAGGTCTGACACTTTCATAGCTTTTTTTTGCACTGCTATCGTGTTTTCATTTAATATAGCATTTTTTTTATGAAATAATATATAAATACAATAGCAATTAATTATTGTTATTAATTAACTTACTCATAGCATTTTTTTCAATATGACTATAGCATTCGATATACATAATGGTACCTATAATTTATTCCAATAATTTGTATTTTATATAGCATTTGTATTTTTATTAATTATATTTAAATTATGATTTACTATTTTTTTGTTTTTATATAAATTGATATATTAAAAAGTAAAATGCCATATTTTATTATATTATATAAAACCATGATGATACAAAAGAACTATATTACAAAGTAAAAGTACATAATTAAAAGATAAGTTCACACAACAACTCTTTAATTAAACCACACTCTTGGACCTCAAATCTTTGAAACTTCTTCGATATCATCAACAAAAACAGTTTCCTCTTAAGAAAAAAATTATGTTATAAAAAGTGTTTGGGATTTTATCATAAAGATAAATCTAATAAAAGACAAAAAATTTATACCCGATTGGGAATAGTATACTGAGAATGAGAGACAAAGATAAATCTTTGTTATGAGATGATATTGATGATTTACAAATGAACGAATTCATCTCTTTATATAGGCGTAAAATATAAGTTACTATGCGTACATAATGACGGTGGGCTCCACACAAAATATTATTTTGCCTACATATTTTGACAAACGTGTGCATGCATTCTAGAAGGCTTCTTTTGTAACACTCCCCCTTGGAGACCAGTGTCACTATTGCGTTACATTTTTGTTGCCTCGTTAAAAACCTTTCTAGGAAAACCCAATGGGAAAAACCATAGTAAGGTAAAAAGAGTACAACCACGCAATGCTCCCCCTCGAATGATCAGGCGTCATCTTGTAAGTCTCGTTGATGATACATTCCAATGTTATGGACATGTTTCCTGAACATTGTGGTAGGTAATGACTTCGTGAAAAGATCTGCGGCATTGTCACATGATCGGATATATCTCACTTCAATGTCTTTATTCTTCTCAAGTTCTTAGAGTGTATGAGAAGAACTTCGGAGGGATATGTTTGGTTCTATCACTTTTGATATATCCTTCCTTCGTTTGAGCGACACATGCAGCATTGTCTTCATATAAGATAGTTGGCTCTGTATTTACGTGAATCCCACTGTTCGATTGGATGTGTTGTCTTATTGATCTCAACCATACACATTCTCTACTTGCTTCATCGAGGGCAATGATTTCAGCATGATTTGAAGAAGTTACCACGAGCGTCTGCTTCTGAGAACGCCAAGATATAGCAGTGCATCCGATCGTAAAAACGTATCCAGTTTGTGATCGGACTTTATGTGGATCTGACAAATATCATGCATCTGCAAAACCAATCATTTGACCGTTTGAATTCTTTGAATAAAATAAACCTAAATCAGTAGTCCCCTGAAGGTAGCGAAAGATATGTTTAATCCCATTCCAATACCTTCGCATAGGGGATGAACTGAATCTTGCCAAAAGATTAACGGCAAATGATATATCAGGTCTTGTACAATTTGCAAGATACATAAGTGATATGATCATGGGAAGCAGCAACTCCATGGGCTTGGATTTAAGAAGAGTAAAACTTAATTGGAGTATTTTCAACCCAGAACCAACAAGAAAAGAGAGAATTTCGTCCATATTCAAAGCAGCATTTATTGATGTCTATTTCTCTCTCTTACATGCAGTTTTGAGTCAAATTTTGTTTTCCAAGATACTCTGCATGTTAGGTTCTTATTAAGGACGAAAATGAGTTGTATTTATCTATATATAGAGATCCAAAATCATGAATAAAAATAAGTTTTGTTTTCAGTAAAATCATAGAAGTTCCTCTTTTCAAGATGTGATATCTTGTTATTTTTGGAACTCCATGTTCATGGTGTGTCATATCTATGTTCATGGCTGGTTTAGACTTATCATAGATCCTTTCACAGATTTTTGTGGCGTCTCTCGATCCATCTTCTATCCATCCCTTGTTGGTGCGTCATATCCAGCAAGCTTGTCGATTCCCGTTGGTGTGTAATATCCATGGAATCGATCCGCCGGTAAATCAAGAGCCTTCCGCAACTCTTGTGCGACCATTCAATCCACCGATCCGTCTTGTTGCGTCATATCCAAGGGATCAACCGGTAAATCAGGAGTCTTCCGCAGCTTCTGTGCGACCATTCGATCCACCGATCCGTCTTGGTGCGTCATATCCAAAGGATCAACCGGTAAATCAGGAGTCTTCCGCAGCTTCTGTGCGACCATTCAATCCACCACCTTGTTCTTGAAGTGTAACAGCTTCTTTGAGTCAAGGATTATCCCCTTTGCCAACTTAGAGTGACGAATCCTTGGGAGATTCTTATCATTTGGTATCAGAGCACCATTCTAAGTTTGGTATTGTTTTTATCATTCTATCTTTTCTGTTCATCTTTTCATCTTCTATCTTTTCATCTTCTTTTCTTCATTTTCTGTTTTTCAATATGCTTTGTTTTCATTTCTGAAAATCCAAAAAAAAAAAAAAAAACGAAAATACCGGAAAAAAAAAAGTTCTGGTTGTTTTCCAATTATGAATATCCTCTTGATCATTTGTGTTCAAGTTGTTCTTTCTTTGGAAGAGCAAGATTTGAGGACAAACTTTTTTCAAGAGGATGAGTATGATATGATCATGGGAAGCAGCAACTTCATGGGCTTGGATTTAAGAAGAGTAAATCTTAATTGGAGTATTTTCAGCCCAGAAACAACAAGAAAAGAGAGAATTTCGTCCATATTCAAAGCAGCATTTATTGATGTCTATTTCTCTCTCTTACATGCAGTTTTGAGTCAAATTTTGTTTTCCAAGATACTCTGCATGTTAGGTTCTTATTAAGGACGAAAATGAGTTGTATTTCTCTATATATAGAGACCCAAAATCATGAATAAAAATAAGTTTTGTTTTCAGTAAAATCAGAGAAGTTTCTCTTTTCAAGATGTGATATCTTGTTATTTTTGGAACTCCATGTTCATGGTGTTTCATATCTATGTTCATGGCTGGTTTAGACTTATCATAGATCCTTTCACAGATCTTTGTGGCGTCTCTCGATCCATCTTCTATCCATCCCTTGTTGGTGCGTCATATCCAGCAAGCTTGTCGATTCCCTTTGGTGTGTAATATCCATGGAATCGATCCGCCGGTAAATCAAGAGCCTTCCGCAACTCTTGTGCGACCATTCAATCCACCGATCCGTCTTGGTGCGTCATATCCAAGGGATCAACCGGTAAATCAGGAGTCTTCAGCAGCTTCTGTGCGACCATTCGATCCACCACCTTGTTCTTGAAGTGTAACAGCTTCTTTGAGTCAAGGATTATCCCCTTTGCCAACTTAGAGTGATGAATCCTTGGGAGATTCTTATCAATAAGGGCTCCAATAGCACTCAGATATGGTACTTCAGGACCAAGTATCTCTTCATTTTCCTCATGTGGTCGAAATGGATCACTTTCTACATTAAGTGATCTAACGATCATAGGAGTACTAAGAGGAGTTGCCTTATTCATGTTGAATCGTTTTAGCACTTTTTGGTATATGTGGATTGGTGTACAAATATACCCTTTTGAGAATGCTCAATTTGTAGGCCAAGACAATACTTTGTCTGTCCGAGATCTTTCATCTCAAATTCTCCTTTTAAATAATATGAGGCCTTTTGTATTTCCCCTTTGGTTCCTATTATATTTAGATCATCAGCATACACCGCGATAATCACGAATCCGGGTGTTGTTTTCTTGATGAAAACACATGGGAATATAGGATTGTTTACATATCTTTCTTTTGTTAAATGCTCACTGAGACGATTGTGCCACATACGTCCAGATTGTTTCAACCCATATAATGATCTTTGCAATTTTATTGCACATAACTCTTTGGGATTTGGAACTTAATGCTTCTGGCATCTTAAACCCATATGGAATTCTCATATAGATATCAGTATCTAATGATCCATATAGATATGCTGTAACAACATCCATGAAACGCATTTCTAAATTTTCATCAGCTGCTAGACTCATTAGGAATCTAAACGTGATTGCATCCATGACGGGGGAATATGTTTCCTCATAATCAATCCCTGGTCTTTGAGAAAATCCTTGAGCCACAAGACGAGCTTTATATCTCATAATCTCATTTTTCTCATTTCGTTTTCGAACAAAAACCCATTTTTGTCCAACCGGTCTTACATCTTCAGGTGTAAGCACAATAGGTCCGAATACATTTCGTTTGTTCAGTGAATCAAGTTCAGCTTGGATGGCGTCTTTCCATTTTATCCAGTCATGTCTCTTTTGACATTCATATACAGATTGAGGTTCTGGATCTTCGTTTTCTTCACTTATTTCTTTCGATACAACGTATGAGAAAACGTCATCGACTACATTCATTTCACTTCGATTCCATATCTTTCCACTATGAATGTAGTTTATAGAAATCTCATGTTTTTCTTCAGGTTCATGATGTTCTACATCATCATTATTCTCATGATTCTTTTCCTCCAAACTATTTTCTGCTATTTTGGGAGTATTGAGCTTTTCAGCTTCCTTTCGTTTTCTATGATTTTTATCCTTAGAACCAACAGGTCTACCACGCTTCAAACGTGTTCTAGACTCGTGTGTATTATCTGCTCTTCCATGTTCTTGTGGAATATCAATCCGAGCAGGAATATTTGCAGCTGGAATATGTGATTTTGTTACAGTTTTGGTATCAGCAAAAGCATCAGGTAACTGATTTGCTATACTTTGCAGATGCATAATTCGTCGAACTTCCAGTTCCGACTGTTTTGTAGGAGGGTCAAGGTGTAATAGCGATGGTACACTTCATTCTATACCCTTTCCTACTTGTTTATTTTCTCCCCCTAAAACCGGGAATACCTTCTCATTGAAATGACAATCGGCAAATCGTGCCGTAAATACGTCACCAGTTTGTTGTTCTAGGTATCGTATAATTGATGGGGAATCACAACCGATATATATTCCCAACCTTCTTTGTGGTCCCATCTTTGTTCGTTGTGGTGGTGCTACAGGCACATATACCGTACAACCGAAAATCCTTAGATGAGAAATATTTGGTTCTCGACCAAAAGCTAATTGTAATGGGGAATACTTATGATATGCACTTGGTCTTATCCGAATGAGTGCTTCTGCATGCAAAATGGCATGTCCCCATACAGAGGTTGGAAGTTTTGATCTCAGGATCAATGGTCTAGCAATTAATTGCAGACGTTTAATTAATGATTCAGCCAAACCATTTTGTGTATGAACATGAGCTACAGAATGTTCAACTTCAATCCCGGTTACCGTACAGTAATCATTGAAAGCCTGGGACGTGAATTCACCAGCGTTGTCTAGTCTAACTCTCTTAATGGGATAATCAGAAAACTGAGCCCTCGGTTGGATTATCTGAGTTAGAAATCTCGCAAATGTCATATTTCGAGATGATAATAGACAAACATGTGACCATCTGCTGGATGCGTCAATTAATACCATAAAATAGTGGAATAGTCCACATGGTGGATGTATTGGTCCACAAATATCTCATTGGATCCGTTCAAGGAACTTTGGTGATTCTGTATCAATTTTGGTTGGCGATGGCCTTATGATCAATTTTCCAAGAGAACATGCAACACATGTCATTTTATTCTCCTGATATATCCCCTGGATTTTCAGTGAATGACCATGTGAGTTCTCAATGATTTTTCGCATCATTGTGGTGCCTGGATGACCGAGGCGATCATGCCATAATGAGAAATCTTCTGGATTTCTTTTAATCACTAGATGCGACTCGATTGCACTTATATGAGTATAATGCAATCCTGAAGGGAGTTTTGGAAATTTTTCCAATATAAGCCTTTTTCCGGATTTATCGGAAGTAATATACATATACTTTTTTTCATCCTCAGTTACCAACTGAGTTTCATATCCTTGAAGGTATATGTCTTTGAAACTCAACAAATTCCTTTTAGAATTTGGAGAATACAAGGCATTATTTATGGAAAATCTTGTTCCATTAGGCAACATAAAGTTGGCTTTACCGGTTCATTTTATCACGTCTGCAGGACCTGATATTGTATTAACAATAACGTTTGCCGGTTTTAGATTAGAGAAATAACTCTTTTGTCTCAGAATAGTGTGCGTTGTTCCACTATCTGGTATGCAAATTTCTCTAACATTTTCTTTGGGTATTGTTCCGTTCGTATCGTGATCCATATCTGTAATTAACATAAACATCAATAAAGGTAAATTTCATTCATAGTAAAACATTCAATAATTATATTGTTATCAAAATAACATTATTCTCCAAACAACGGAAAAGCATAATATTACACATGGCATAACTGGAGACTATTCAGCAGTCTCGCTACAAATATTTTAATTATCCGCAAAAGTGGTCTCGTCGAAATCGTTTGCAAAATCGGGAGAATCGAGGTAAGATGTACCCTCAAAGTGTTCTGTGAGGTTCACTTCTTTCCCTTTGCCTTTGGTGGAATCCATGTATAACTTACAAAGATGTGGAGGGGTTCGACATGTACGGGCCCAATGTCCTTTAGACCCACATCTGTAACACACATTCTCACGCTTCTGGGTGGAATGCTCTTGGTGTTCTTTCCCTTTGGAATTTTGCTCAGAACGAACCCATTTGAACGACCCTCTCCCTCGTGGATTGTAAGTTCTTCCACGTCCACGATTAAATCGACCCGCCACGGCCACGACCATGATAGGTTTGACTCTCCCTTTCAGGATTTCTCACATTTGTTGCATTCACTGCTTGGAATGCTTGGGTTCCCGTGTGACGGGAATTGTGATTTTGAATGAGAAGTTCACTATTCTTCTCCGCAAGTTTGAGTGTCACTATTAACTCAGAGAACTTTTTGTATCCTCGACTCCTGTAAAGTTCTTGCAGGAGACGATGCTCTTTATGAAAAGTCATGTACGTCTTTTCGAGCATTTCTGCTTCAGTGACTGACTTGCCACAATACTTGACTTGTGACACTATTCTCAAAATAGCGGAGTTATACTCATTCACTTTTTTTGAAATCCTGGAACCTCAAGTTTCTCCACTCTTCTAGAGCATGAGGGAGCGTTATCTCCCTTTGGTTGTCAAACCTTTCTTTCAGAGCTTTCCAAAGCTCTGCTGGATCTTTTATGTGCGCATAGTCATGCGTCACATTTTCATCGAGATGTTTCTTCAGGAAAATTATCGCTCTAGCCTTATCCTTGGCAAACGATTCATTTCCGACTTTTATCGTGTCGGATATCTCTTGCAAATTATATTTCATGGACTACCGACGTTGAGCTCTATCTAGAGATGCAAGAAATATCCGACACGATAAAAGTCGGAAATGAATCGCTTGCCAAGGATAAGGCTAAAGCGATAATTTTCCTGAAGAAACATCTCGATGAAAATGTGACGCATGACTATGCGCACATAAAAGATCCAGCAGAGCTTTGGAAAGTTCTGAAAGAAAGGTTTGACAACCAAAGGGAGATAACGCTCCCTCATGCTCTAGAAGAGTGGAGAAACTTGAGGTTCCAGGATTTCAAAAAAAGTGAATGAGTATAACTCCGCTATTTTGAGAATAGTGTCACAACTCAAGTATTGTGGCAAGTCAGTCACTGAAGCAGAAATGCTCAAAAAGACGTACATGACTTTTCATAAAGAGCATCGTCTCCTGCAAGAACTTTACAGGAGTCGAGGATACAAAAAGTTCTCTGAGTTAATAGTGACACTCAAACTTGCAGAGAAGAATAGTGAACTTCTCATTCAAAATCACAATTCCCGTCCCACGGGAACCTAAGCATTCCCAGCAGTGAATGCAACAAATGTGAGAAATCCTGAAAGGGAGAGTCAAACCTATCATGGTCGTGGCCGTGGCGGGTCGATTTAATCGTGGACGTGGAAGAACTTACAATCCACGAGGGAGAGGGTCGTTCAAATGGGTTCGTTCTGAGCAAAATTCCAAAGGGAAAGAACACCAAGAGCATTCCACCCAGAAGCGTGAGAATGTGTGTTACAGATGTGGGTCTAAAGGACATTGGGCCCGTACATGTCGAACCCCTCCACATCTTTGTAAGTTATACATGGATTCCACCAAAGGCAAAGGGAAAGAAGTGAACCTCACGGAACACTTTGAGGGTACATCGTACCTCGATTCTCCCGATTTTGCAAACGATTTCGACGAGACCACTTTTGCGGATAATTAAAATATTTGTAGCGAGACTGCTGAATAGTCTCCAGTTATGCCATGTGTAATATTATGCTTTTCCGTTGTTTGAAGAATAATGTTATTTTGATAACAATATAATTATTGAATGTTTTACTATGAATGAAATTTACCTTTATTGATGTTTATGTTAATTACAGATATGGATCAAGATACGAACGGAACAATACCCAAAGAAAATGTTAGAGAAATTTGCATACCAGATAATGGAACAACGCACACTATTCTGAGACAAAAGAGTTATTTCTCTAATCTAAAACCGGCAAACGTTATTGTTAATACAATATCAGGTCCTGCAGACGTGATAAAAGGAACCGGTAAAGCCAACTTTATGTTGCCTAATGGAACAAGATTTTCCATAAATAATGCCTTGTATTCTCCAAATTCTAAAAGGAATTTGTTGAGTTTCAAAGACATATACCTTCAAGGATATGAAACTCAGTCGGTAACTGAGGATGAAAAAAAGTATATGTATATTACTTCCGATAAATCCGGAAAAAGGCTTATATTGGAAAAATTTCCAAAACTCCCTTCAGGATTGCATTATACTCATATAAGTGCAATCGAGTCGCATCTAGTGATTAAAAGAAATCCAGAAGATTTCTCATTATGGCATGATCGCCTCGGTCATCCAGGCACCACAATGATGCGAAAAATCATTGAGAACTCACATGGTCATTCACTGAAAATCCAGGGGATATATCAAGAGAATAAAATGACATGTGTTGCATGTTCTCTTGGAAAATTGATCATAAGGCCATCGCCAACCAAAATTGATACAGAATCACCAAAGTTCCTTGAACGGATCCAATGAGATATTTGTGGACCAATACATCCACCATGTGGACCATTCCACTATTTTATGGTATTAATTGACGCATCCAGCAGATGGTCACATGTTTGTCTATTATCATCTCAAAATATGACATTTGCGAGATTTCTAACTCAGATAATCCAACCGAGGGCTCAGTTTTCTGATTATCCCATTAAGAGAGTTAGACTAGACAACGCTGGTGAATTCACGTCCCAGGCTTTCAATGATTACTGTATTGTAACCGGGATTGGAGTTGAACATTCTGTTGCTCATGTTCATACACAAAATGGTTTGGCTGAATCATTAATTAAACGTCTGTAATTAATTGTTAGACCATTGATCCTGAGATCAAAACTTCCAACCTCTGTATGGGGACATGCCATTTTGCATGCAGAAGCACTCATTCGGATAAGACCAAGTGCATATCATAAGTATTCCCCATTACAATTAGCTTTTGGTAGAGAACCAAATATTTCTCATCTAAGGATTTTCGGTTGTGCGGTATATGTGCATGTAGCACCACCACAACGAACAAAGATGGGACCACAAAGAAGGTTGGGAATATATATCGGTTGTGATTCCCCATCAATTATACGATACCTAGAACAACAAACTGGTGACGTATTTACGGCACGATTTGCCGATTGTCATTTCAATGAGAAGGTATTCCCGGTACTAGGGGGAGAAAATAAACAAGTAGGAAAGAGTATAGAATGAAGTGTACCATCGCTATTACACCTTGACCCTCCTACAAAACAGTCGGAACTGGAAGTTCGACAAATTATGCATTTGCAAAGTATAGCAAATCAGTTACCTGATGCTTTTGCCGATACCAAAACAGTAACAAAATCACATATTCCAGCTGCAAATGTTCCTGCTCGGATTGATATTCCACAAGAAAATGGAAGAGCAGATAATACACACGAGTCTAGAACACGTTTGAAGCGTGGTAGACCTGTTGGTTCTAAGGATAAAAATCCTAGAAAACGAAAGGAAGCTGAAAAGCTCAATACTCCCAAAATAGCAGAAAATAGTTTGGAGGAAAAGAATCATGAGAATAATGATGATGTAGAACATCATGAACCTGAAGAAAAACATGAGATTTCTATAAACTACATTCATAGTGGAAAGATATGGAATCGAAGTGAAATGAATGTAGTCGATGACGTTTTCTCATACGTTGTATCGAAAGAAATAAGTGAAGAAAACGAAGATCCAGAACCTCAATCTGTATATGAATGTCAAAAGAGACATGACTGGATAAAATGGAAAGACGCCATCCAAGCTGAACTTGATTCACTGAACAAACGAAATGTATTCGGACCTATTGTGCTTACACCTAAAGATGTAAGACCGGTTGGACAAAAATGGGTTTTTGTTCGAAAACGAAATGAGAAAAATGAGATTATGAGATATAAAGCTCGTCTTGTGGCTCAAGGATTTTCTCAAAGACCAGAGATTGATTATGAGGAAACATATTCCCCCGTCATGGATGCAATCACGTTTAGATTCCTAATGAGTCTAGCAGCTGATGAAAATTTAGAAATGCGTCTCATGGATGTTGTTACAGCATATCTATATGGATCATTAGATACTGATATCTATATGAGAATTCCAGATGGGTTTAAGATGCCAGAAACATTAAGTTCCAAACCCCAAAGAGTTATGTGCAATAAAATTGCAAAGATCATTATATGGATTGAAACAATCTGGACGTATGTGGTACAATCGTCTCAGTGAGCATTTAACAAAAGAAAGATATGTAAACGATCATATATGCCCATGTGTTTTCATTAAGAAAACAACATCCGGATTCGTGATTATCGCGGTGTATGTTGATTATCTAAATATAATAGGAACCAAAGGGAAAATACAAAAGGCCTCATATTATTTAAAAGGAGAATTTGAGATGAAAGATCTCGGACAGACAAAGTATTGTCTTGGCCTACAAATTGAGCATTCTCAAAAAGGTATATTTGTACACCAATCCACATATACAAAAAGTGCTAAAACGATTCAACATGGATAAGGCAACTCCTCTTAGTACTCCTATGATCGTTAGATCACTTAATGTAGAAAGTGATCCATTTCGACCACATGAGGAAAATGAAGAGATACTTGGTCCTGAAGTACCATATCTGAGTGCTATTGGAGCCCTTATGTATCTTGCAAATTGTACAAGACCTGATATATCATTTGCCGTTAATCTTTTGGCAAGATTCAGTTCATCCCCTACGCGAAGGCATTGGAATGGGATTAAACATATCTTTCGCTACCTTCAGAGGACTACTGATTTAGGTTTATTTTATGCAAAGAATTCAAACGGTCAAATGATTGGTTTTGCAGATGCAGGATATTTGTCAGATCCACATAAAGCCCGATCACAAACGGATACGTTTTTACGATCGGAGGCACTGCTATATTTTGGCATTCTCAAAAGCAGACGCTCGTGGTAACTTCTTCAAATCATGCTGAAATCATTGCCCTCGATGAAGCAAGTAGAGAATGTGTATGGTTGAGATCAATAAGACAACACATCCAATCGACCAGTGGGATTCACGTAAATACAGAGTCAACTATCTTATATGAAGACAATGTTGCATGTGTCGCTCAGACGAAGGAATGATATATCAAAAGTGATAGAACCAAACATATCCCTCCGAAATTCTTCTCATACACTCAAGAATTTGAGAAGAATAAAGACATTGAAGTGAGATATATCCGATCATGTGACAATGCCGCAGATCTTTTCACGAAGTCATTACCTACCACAATGTTCAGGAAACATGTCCATAACATTGGAATGTATCAACGAGACTTACAAGATGACACGCCTAATCATTCGAGGGGGAGCATTGCGTGGTTGTACTCTTTTTACTTTACTATGGTTTTTCCCATTGGGTTTTCCTATAAAGGTTTTTAACGAGGCAACAAAAACGTAACGCAATAGTGACACTGGTCTCCAATGGGGAGTGTTACAAAAAAAACCTTCTAGAATGCATGCACACGTTTGTCAAAATATGTAGGCAAAATAATATTTTGTGTGGAGCCCACCGTCACTATATGTGCATAGTAACTTATATTTTACGCATATATAAAGAGATGAATTCGTTCATTTGTAAATCATCAATATCATCTCATAACAAAGATTTATCTCTGTCTCTCATTCTCAGTATACTATTCTCAATCGGGTATAAATTTTTCGTCTTTTATTAGATTTATCTTTATGATAAAATCTCAAACACGTTTTATAACAAAATCTAATAAAAGACGAAAAATTTATACCCGATTGGGAATAGTATACTGAGAATGAAAGACAGAGATAAATCTTTGTTATGAGATAATATTGATAATTTACAAACGGTGAGTTCCACACAAAATATTATTTTGCCTACATATTTTGACAAACGTGTGCATGCATTCTAGAAGGCTTCTTTTGTAATAAATTCAATGTTAATACTATTATCATGGATTTACAAATCAATACCACCACCATATAATAATGAGCTTGCAGAGGTAACAAAAACACCAAAGTCAAGAGTAGTGGCTCACATTGATGACATGAAACAAAAGCTTTGCTGAAATAACTCACCCGAACACAACCTGAGAAGTTTTAGCAAAGGCCGTGGACTGCTCTGCTACACTCCGACGAGCAAAATCGGCGTTAATAGAAGAAGGTCAAACAGATTTCCCAATCTGAGGATGAGCCGCGAAAGCTTCAAGCCAAGCTGTAACATTAACTTGGTTGAACCAAATGTCGGGTATTTTTGACAAACCTTACCTGCAATAAAAAGCATAGATTAACCCACCTACAATCCGAAACTAAAGCAGCAAAAGATCTAGACTTAAATAAACCCATAAACGTAAATAGAAAAACCCATCAAATCCCAAGAACAACATCAGCACATTAAGCTCTCTCACCTCTAATCCTCCTCGCCAATTGAATATCCTTAGGCATGTTTGTAACTCTCTTAGCGTGAATCGCACAAAGGTTAGTGTCTTAAAACAAACCAACGAGATCAGCTTCAGCTGCTTCTTGGAGTGCTGCAACGGCGCTGCTCTGGAAACGCAGATCGGTCTTGAAATCTTGAGCGATCTCACGAACCAAACGTTGGAACAGAAGCTTGCGGATCAGAAGCTCAGTACTCTTCTGATACTTCCTGATTTCTCTCACGCAACAGTTCCAGGACGAAATCTGTGGCTTCTTCACTCCTCCAATTTTAAAGGATATGCAGCTAAGGTGTTTGTCAAAAAATACCCAAATCGCTTGGAGATTGGGTGAGAAAGATGAAGAAATTAGGGTTAATTAGATTAGGTGAGGGAAGACGAGACAGAAAAATTAGTTTTTTTTTAGGAAGAAGAGAAGACAGGAATAGAGCTGAGGAAGGTTTATATCCGTTGATTTTAATCTTAATCAATGTTAATCTTAATCTTTGTCTCTATGGTTTAGTCAATCAGAACCCAATATTTTTTATTTTATTTTTTGCATTTTAATACTTTGTTTATTTTTAATTAGTAGATTAATTTTACAATATTTAGGGGGTAAGATTTCAATTTTAAGATTTATGATTTGGTGTTTATAATTCAAAAAATGATTACATTTATTTAGAAAGTATTTTATAAGTATTGGATTTTGAGTTTTGAGTTTATATATTGATTATATATTATGTTTAGGTTTTAGAGTTTAGGATTTACAATATGATTATAGGGAAAATCGCATAAAAAATGGAAAGGACTGACACTTTAAACCTCCAAAATTTTCAACTAGTACTTTAAACTTCAACATGACAATGTTTACAATTTAAACCACCAACGTGGTACTTTTGTACGCGCCGCCAACATTTTAAACAGAATACCAAACGCCGTTAACAGAAAAAGTAACTCTGCTAAAAATTCGTAACTCCGTTTTACTTTAAAAGAAATGTGTATGATTTTTTTAAATAAAAAAATATATTATTTTAGTAACACATGTTGTAATTGGTGATAATTTTAGTAAGAATCATAAATCATTTGGTGAAAATTGCTTTAAATAATATAACAAAGCAAAGAAATGTCAACTAGATTCGAACTCTTGAACTTTGGCACAAACCACGGATCATACAACCACTTTGCCACCACAAACTTTTATTTAACTCCTAGACATATAGATATATAATACGATGGTCAGTGTAGATGAATATGTCGCACCGTACTGGCTCGAGGTTCAAGACGGCAGGCTCAAGGACATCAATCGTTACTCTGTCACCGCCACAGCTTCCACCGTCGATATGCGACCGTGTTCTGGTCCGCTGATTCTCCTCACATCGTCACTGGCTCTTCTTCCGCGATTCTCTCTCATCGCCAACCAAGAACAAACAGATCAAAATCCAGTGAAATTGCGGCTCAAAAGGATAGAAAAAAAGACTAATACGGCCAAGTGAAAACCACAGAGGGAAAACAAACCTAGCCAAACCACCACCTCAACCTGAGAACCTCTTCACCGGCACATTTTACCGGACCACCGCGATGGAGATGATAAAGACAGAGTTTAGATCCACCAAAACCCGGGCTAAACGGAGCTAGGAAAACGCCGAGAGACATCACCAAACACCACAGACCCACGAGCTAGAACCAGATCTAGAAGTATCGACGAACGGTCAAAGGATCCACGCTGGCAGATCTGGATCTAAATCGCCATCTTTTTTTAACCATCACGTCAAGAGATGGCCCCGCCGCCGACTACAACATAAACGACGGTTCCAGCCAAAACAGGACCCAAACCCCAACCCAAATCGGAGAACTCCACCATAGCCAAATTAGATTTTAACGAGGAGGACATCACAAGAGAGGAAGCCGAGGAGAAGACAAAACAGAAAGCATAAAAATCTATTCCGACACGGAGTCGAGGGCACGCCAGCCGCCGGAAAAGCAAGATAGCGATGGAGATGAGAGCGGATTTGTTATAGATCTCTTCTTCATGTTTTTTTTTATAATTTAAATAAAAATTTTATTATTTTAGTAACAATATTTTTTTATTTAAATAAATCAAACACATTTTTTAAACTAAAAACGGAGTAACGGATTTGAAACGGGTTACTTTTCTGTTAACGACGTCTACAATTCCGTTTAAAATTTTGACGGCGCGTATAAAAGTGTCATGTTGGTGGTTTAAAGTGTAAACATTGCCATGTTGGAGGTTTAAAGTGCTAGTTAAAAAACTTGGAGGTTTAAAGTGCCAGTCCTACTCCTTGCCACCTTGAAGATTTTTTATGCGATTTTCCCTATGATTATACTTAATTTTTTTATAAGTGTTGGATTTTTGATATATATTTAATAATTTACAATTAAAAATTTGGCATTTATAGTTTAAGATTTCATAAACCCTAAAATCTAACTAAACCCTAAACTCTAAACCATAGAACCACTCATTTATTTTAAATGTATGTGTGTGTGATACACTAAACCCTTAAATATTCATGATTTTAATTTATGCAAAACTTTAAATATTAATAAAAACGAAAATAAATCTTTAAAAATGAAAATAAACACATAAACATAACAAATCTTATATCAAACACTCAATTATCCTAAACACTCATGATTTTCTTTTTACTTTGTATTTTTCTAATAATTTAGTTTTCTTTCCATTTTATTAATATGTATTTGATATTTTTTTGATTATACTAATTATTAATTACTTTTATATTTAGTATGAAACAATAATTTTTTGTATTTTTATATTAATTAGGAAAAATTATATATTAAACCATATACGCTATACCCTAAACCCCAAATCTCATGCCCTAAACTCTAAATCATATATATTGATTTTTCCTTTTTATTTATAATAACGTTCTTTTTATTGATTTTGGATAGGGATAACATATTTGAAAGGAAAAATGCCCATATGAAATTAAAACCATGAAAAGGAAAGACCTATTACAAAGATTTGAGTACTTAGAAATTAAATTCATACATGAGTCATGACACCAAGTATACATTGGGTCATTGGGTCTTTAGGGTTCTTCTTTATCAGAGCTAAGTATAGACTTTGTATACTCCTTTCTTTCAGACTTTTTTCTCTCTGTAGTCGAACAAAGTGTTTCGGAATGTGACTCCTGTTGACCCTTTGCTCTCATCATTCGTTTCACCGGCTTGTTCACAAGAGATTAGAGCATGAACAGCTCCTTTGAGTAATGCAACTAATAACCAGAACGCATCTTCTTCGCTCATATAAAGAAGCAACAAACCGGCTATAAAACCCATCCCCTGCAGTTACAAGAATCATGAATTTTGGTACAATATCGCAAGCAAATGAGACACAAAGAGATATATCTCGGAGGACAGACCTGAACATATCCAACATCTCTGTCATAAACTGAGTATGCCTTAAGGACATTGTATAACGATCTTTGTCCAGGTCCATTTCTCTTCTGGAAGAAAACATGTGATGGGAAAGTACAGGATATGTCTCGAATGATATCAAGTTCTGATGCCGAGGTTTCATAAATCACCAATTGCTGCATATAAAAATTGATATATCTATCAGAATATGACGCATATAAAAACAAACCCAATGGTGGTGATGAAGCTAGTGGTGAAGGAACCATCAGAGATAGCAGGTCCAGCAGGACTGCAGAAGATAGATCAGAACATCAACTCACGATAAGATATTACCCAGAAAAATATGTTAAAATGCAACCGTCTCCATTCTAATAGCCTGATAAAGGTCTCATAATTTAGATCCATCAACATGCGAGTTGCAATAGCATCCAAAAGATTCCTAATCAACTCACATAATCTATTGTTATATTTTCTCATACAATCTCAATTTAACGAATAAGAAATCACAAAGACACTGTTAAAAGAAATCTCCTAATTTCAAGACAACCGTATAGAGACCTACCACACTGATCTGAGTTAAGCATGTCCACTGATATTACAGAAATTAAACCAATATCCCACAAAGTTACCTGACAAAGGATCATAGTAGAATTCTTAAAAGCACTGTCACTAGCCCATACATAGATACCAACAACCTTCATCCCACCCAAAAGCATTCTCAATACCTGAAGAAGAAAGATCCATTACAATGCCAATCATCATGAACCATACACATTCATAAAAAATTCACAAAACAATAACAATGGGAGTGATAGAACATAGTCACAAAATGCATAAAAAAATAGTATCAAACCTGTCTGGCATGTTCCGCTACCCAATCGGAGTCAATTGATAAAGAAGATGACTCCGATGACTGAGATTTTGACTTGGATGATTTCCTTTTATCATCTCTGGTCTCCAAAACCGATTATGGTGGTTCTCCAGCATTGTTACTCGGTGTTGGGATCAAATCAAACACAAATCCACGATCCATAACAGAACTAAGCTTGCCTATCACAAGACCCACCTGTGCTCCAATCATTTAAATGAAAAATCACATCTCAAATCATACTTTCAACTTTCAAGGCAGAGAGACATGTACATTTACAAAAAAACATGGATTTTAGTGACTACCTCAGCAGGAATAGCTGAATGAGAGAGACGATCTTCAACAGAAGAGAGTCTAGTATCTTCTCCAACTACTGCTTTCACCATTGTTAAGGAGGGAAAAAATATCTGCAACAAGCAGAAAATGAATCCTTTCAAGGAAAACCCAGAATCAATGAAACCCAAAGACGGAAAATTTTCATTGAAATCACATAAATCAAAGTCGAAATCAACAAACCGATCAATCTTTTTCCAACGAAAACGGAAATTTGTAAAACCCAGAAACGGAATTGAAGCCCTGGCGGTTCCGTCGTCGAATAGTACTCCACCGAGATCTCGAAAACTTTCCCCAAAAAACGAAATTCCGAGAATATACCCAAAACCCTAGTCTCTGAATCTTCTCTTACCTAAGAAGTATAGAGAATTTAGAAATGAAACCGACAAATTAGATCGAGAGTGATTGAGAGTGAGAGGGATCGAGAGTGAAAGAAGAGAGAAACGGATTGGGATCGAGTGTTGAGGGTTTCCGATCTACTGTGAAAGAAGAGAGAAAGAGATGGCCAAAATGTTTCAGATCAAACGTTTTCTCTAATCTCGACTTTAATTTTTTTTTCTATTTCTTACTTAGTAAAAATTTTGGAGTGCAGTGAAAATTTCAGTTTCCCTTACCCTACGATGATGTTTTTAGGGTCAATTCAGCAAAGATAGAACCAAAACTAAGCGTGAGCACAATTTTTTTTGGCGCCCATCATATCATAGCGTTTACTTTTTCGAAAACACTATGTAAAGTTTTCCATAACTCAACTATAGCAGAAACATTAAAAATGCTATACGGTACTGCTATTAATACCCATATTTCCTATAGTGGATTGATATCTGTTGTAGTCTTTTGTTGAATCTGGAACTGCTGATGCATAAGAAGTTCAAGCGTGTTGTCATGAGGCTTAAGGGTCAAAACAACATGGTTTGTACATGCGCCTAGAATGGAATGAACTGTTGCTTTGTTGGAAGTTAGCACGGCTGTAATTGGCTCCTTGGGCTTGTCCCTTGTTATGAAATACATGTACGAATTTGTTCTGACCAAAGATTATAATAAACGATTTCGCTTGGAATGCATGAACATGATGTCCTTGCGCCACTGCTTATTGTTCTTGAGGGTAGATTTGATCATGTGGATTCTCGACATTTGGATTCATGTATAAAATATTTTGATGGCTCCTAAAGTTTTAATTGAAGCTATGGTTTTGGAAACTCCCTTGTTCATTGAGGCAGTTCACCTCCTTCTGCTGTTCATCAGAATCTTCTTCATCATACTCTTGGTACACTTCAACAACATGGACAGCCCTTTGCTTGCCTTGGAGAAATTTTTTAGAGATCTAATTTTGGATTTGAGCGAGTTGAGCCATCATTTTTCTGAGCTCAGCCAATTGCTTAGAATCATACCCTGATGGACCCATAGAGCGATCAAAATCTATGCAATGATTGTTGTTGGAAGTTGGCAGATTGTCCACCAGAGTGTAAGCTTCTGATATGGTCTTTGCGGCAAAGTCCACATTTCTGTAGTGTCTAGGGATAGATGGTACATGTGCTCAATGCCTTTTTCAAAGGTATTCAAGATGTGAGCATCAACAAATCCGTGATATGTGCAATCTTTGATGTACTCTTTGTAGTGATCCCAAGTTTATGAAGACTCTTTATAGGTCCTTGCTAAAATCCATGGATCTTGTTCATGAGAAGGTTAGTTTGGTATTGGTGTAGAAATGGGCAAGAAATGCATACTTACACTCATCCTAGGTTGTGATAAACCCCCACTTATGAGTCTTCTCACTTAGAGAGAACGGGAAGAGTTTGCATTTCATATAGTCCGTAAGAGCTCCATTAGAACGAGTTGTGTTGCAAATCTCCTCAAAAATCTCGATATGGTTTACAGGATGCTTTTGAGACAGCCCATAAAATTGATTATGCTTCACCAAGGAAATGATCTAAGGCTTGATCTCATAATCTTGCCTCTGGATGGGTGGTAATCATATCATAACTTGATTTCGAAAGTGCTGATCATGAGCATCATATTCTCCCAAAGTGAGTTGGATTGGGGGATGTATTTGATTCATCGAAGGCTGTTGGTCATTCACACCAGGATGAGTTGGTTAGAATCCACATCACCATGCAGCGGTTCCTCATTGTGGTAATCGTCTGTCTTGTTGTCTCAATCGAACTCTTCTTCTATTTATGTGTTCAAGTCTCTATAACTCTTGCTCAAATGCTACTAGGTTGTCAGTTCTTTGACTTCTCGTGACGCACACGAAACACACAAGAACAAAGAAAGAAAAACGAAATTAGTATTGTAAAAAGGAAATGTCGTAGATTAGACTTTTGTCCTAGACTTATAGGCAACATTTGGTCTTCGGCTATGGCACCAAAAAAATTATATGCTCATGTTTTAACCCAGCAACCAGTGCAAGTGCACATACAATCACAGTAGTATATAAGTATTGAATCCAAAGAGACCAATTGCTACACTACAAATCTTCGAGATAAGAGAAGAGCTAAGACATAAAATATAAGATTGTAGTTTTTATGTGTCACGAAATTAGGCAATAAAAGTAAACAAGGAAGCTATAAATTCGTATGTAAATCAATAAGATCGAAGCGTCGGATTTCAGGGTTATCGAGGAGAATCAAGAATTATAGGAAATTGGATCATTCAACAGGGAATTAGTTAAGAACCATTCTCGAACTCAGATTATTATGGTATAAATATCTTACTCAAATCTTTAAACTCTTGTTTGATATTTAAGAAGTCAAACATGCAGTAAGATCATGTTCAATTTGTTCATAAAACTCCTTAACTCAGCTCTCATTAGTTAAAACATTTTGCTCATCTAGATTAGTTCAAGCAACTTAACAACCGTTTTGATGAGTAAATTAACCTAAGAAAACCTGCTAGGTGATCAATCAGGCAAACGACATTAAGTACAAATCATAGATTAAGAACATAATAGCTTTTGCTATCTAAACAATCATCAAGTTCACAATCCATGATATCTCTTTGAATCCCTTCAACCTAGCTATAATATTTCTCAGACATAATTAAAGAAATCAAACAAAGAGATGTAGAAAAAATCATAATAAACTCAATTAAAAAGTACGAGGGTTCAGAAATCTTCTCTATAAGAGATACATAGTTGAGATATTCTCCCTTGAAGCTCAAAAACGAAAATAAGAAGTGTTAATGAATAATATGTGTGGTGTCTGTCTAAAGTGGCTAAAAACGTCTATTTATAGACCTAGGTCTTTTCTGCGTCGGGTCCTACCAACCGGTCTTCAGACAAGACCGATAAAAACAACATCTCTTGCATTCGGTCCTTCATCTGATCTTCATAAGTTTTGTCAAACCCGGGTGCGTTCTTTTTGTCTTGAGGTCATTCTCTATGTGCGGTCTTGTGCTAAGGTCGAATGGAAGCTGGACGGAGTAGATCGGTTTCTTGGCTTGGTCATATGGACCTAGTCGTGTGTCCCATCTTTAGACTGGTCCATGCACCCGATCCTCTATCTTCTGCACTTGTTTCCTTCGCTGACCAGAATGACATGTCTTCACGAGAATTCGTGTAACATTATGACCGATGATCCAAATGACCTCAAACCATTTCTGAATGAAAGCCGACTTAAGTGGATATCTTGTGTCCTAATTTCAGCTCAATCCGATGATGAGAAGGCCTCCAACAGTTGCTAGACATATGATGTTTCAGAAGAGTGCAATATCTCAGTTTTCTTGACCTTTTGTCCAATTGACCTGAAAAAGACTCTAAACACTAGAAACACAGTAAAACTACCACTTAAGGCATACAACCACATGAAAACGATTAGATATAATAAAAAATCGTATTAAAAACCGTAAAAACAGGATACATCAGTACGTGATGGTAGACTTATTTATTTGATGGCATACTTATTGTAAACTTATGTATATGTCCGCTCAGATTTTAATATCATGTTTAAAACACACAAGCATGAATATAGATATTAAAACACGATATTGTTTTTTTCATGGTTGTGTGTTTCCATAACCTCAAATTTCGGCTAGGTATTGAGAAAAAATCATGTTAGTGATGAGCTTCCGTTCACCTCTCATCACTAACTCGTAAAAAATATATAACATTAATCAATCTCGTCAAGTCGATGATTGTTCTTCGGATCTAAGTTGAGTTTGTAAATGGTCGACAAATATGCGAAAATGTGTTGCATGCATCATAACTTGTTTCCAACTTTCACAAGGATGGTCATATTATTTACGACTGACTGAAAATATACCCTACGAAGAATTTGATATGTTGCGGCAAACTTATTTTATTGTTACGATCGACTTATCTATACTAATATGACAAACTTATTTGGTGATACTGATGCGATAAATTTATTCACGAACCCGATAACATATGTATCTTAATTTTCTTCGTAATTTTTTTTTGTTTTTAAGCTGGATAACATCGGATTTTTTTCAATTATATTGCCCAAAAATTTGCCATCATCACCAATAAATCTGCGATAAACAATATTTTCAACAAATTTGTCATTAAAAGTCTGATACAACTAAAATCAATAAATCTATCGAAAAAGTCATTCTAGTAAGACATAAGACATAAGTATACTGTTTCAATGACGTAAAAATCTGCTACCATTACATGTAAATATACTGTGGAAAAAAAAATTTATCACTAAAAAATAAATTTGGTATCATAGTGTTAGTTTAGTAATTAATTACTTCTCATAAATCTACCTCTAATACAAAAATTATGTTAGAAAAACATTAGTCTGCTGCCAAAAAAATATATCTACCGTCGAAAAATAATTCTACGAGATAAATCTACCGATCCAACAATTAATTCAATAATTATGTCGTTGAAGCAAAAAAGAAAAATTTGTTAAAAAGGTATGCCATACAAAATATATCTGCTTGGCAAAAAACACATATGCTACTGCATAATATAAGTCTTGCAAAATATTTTTTTCATTTTCAGACAAATTTAACGTCCAAAATAAATTTACAATTCTCTAAATAAATTTGTCGACCAAGTCTATCATTCTAATAAATCTGCCACTTATTACAATGATAAATTTATTTTGCATACTTTTTAATTTCGGAACTTAACGATGGCAATCTGTATTAAATGCCATGACTTTTTCATAAATAAATAAAAAATTTGTCTACGTAAAAGAAATAGTATTGACAATTTTGTAAATATGTTTTTGTCATCAAATAATAAAAAAGATATTATGGATTTAAAAATCTTGAGTAATTTTTTTTTTAAAAATTGTAATTTTGTAGTTGTAACCTCTAAATATAATTTCTAACTTACAATCTAAAATCAGAAAAGAAAAAAATATATATACTAGTAACCCAAAATATAATAAAACCGAAACACCTTAACTAGTCTGACGCGTCCTACAAACAAAGAATCCGAGTCAAATTCGCGATAGATGAAGCGGTGCCCACCGAACCTTAAACCCAGTTTATAATAATTATATGTATAACTTTGTAACTATCGCAATTTTTTTGTTTTTCAGCTGCTGGAAATGCTCGCCAATTACATTGCAACTCTTACCCCACAAATTGTCAGTTACCAGTTTTTTTTTTTTCCGTTTTTTTTGTTGTTGTTGTCAACATCGGTTTCTTTTATTATTTATTGGAATGCTCAATTTCATTTTGTAATTTACTCTCTATCCCCAATTTTTGACTGAAAGTATGTCAACTACCTTTGAAAAGTTGATTCTTTTCTGTTCTATAAAAGTTTTCTTATATAGAAATATTTTATTTTCTTTTAAGAGATAATTACTCAAACAACTTTAGAAAAAATTTTAATTACTAAAACAACTTTTCGAGAAGAGATAAATATTTAAAAATGGATAAAAAACTTTTTAATTTTATTTTATTTTTAATAACGAAAATGCCATTGGCATTCAAAATAAATATATATTAAAAAATAAAATTTTAATAAAAACTTAAAATCTATTTTTTTATTTTTATGATAAAAATGCATTTGCGATCGGTGTTTACAAATGGCGTTTGCAATCAGCGTTTACGATAGCCGTTGCGGTTGGCGTTTGTGACATTTATTTGCGATCGGCGTTTGCGTTTGGCATTGCGATTGGCGTTTGAAATCATGGTAAATTTTTTGGACTGTTTTAGATGTTATGGTAGAGTTATTTGCAGTATGCAGAAAATACGTTATTATTAGTGGTAGATTTATTTTCTAAATGATGGTAGACTTGTATATCGACCGGCGTTTGCGACCGGCGGTTGCATTAGAAAATTCGTTGTATGTAACATACGAGTCTACAATGATATGTAAACATATAAATCTACCATTATTGTATGTAAACATACAAGTTTACCATCATTGTATGTAAGAATACAAGTCTACCATCATTATATGTAAAATACAAGTCTACCATCATTGTATGTAAGCATACAAGTCTACTATCATTATATGTAAGTATACAAATCTACCATTGTAAATCTACCGCCATAATAACCAATAAATCTACCAATTGAAGGTTGTTTTAGTAAACTCAAAAGATTGAATAACTCTACCAACTCAATAATAAGTCTACTACTCATTATAAATTTGTCATCACTAAAAATAAATCTACAATCCAAAACCCGTATAAGTCTATCTCCTATGACAATAAATGTACCACGCAACTTTAATCTATCGTCAAACAAAATAAATCTACCATTCGATTATAAATCTACGAGTTAAATCTACAATTTGACTACTAAGTCTATCACTCAAAAACACATCTACCACTATTGGCGTTAACTCTACCACTCATATTATAAATCTACCACTCGGAAACATCTTTACCATCAAATAAAAATAAGTCTACGAAAAAAAATCTACCATTATAATATTAAGTCTACCGTCTTAAATTAAGCCTACCATTCCGGTTATAAGTCTACAATCATGAAACAAATCTACCATCACTAGAATGGTAGACTTTCCATTTTTGGTAGACTTATTTTTTCTGATTCTGCCTATGTGTCGAAATATAGTAATAGCAGTTTTGTAAATATGTTTTTTGTCATCAAAGGGAAAAATGGTAAAATGGATACAAAAAATTGTTTTAGTAATTATGAAAAATTAGCATTGGTTTAGTCAAAAAGAAACTTTCCAAGGTTGTTTGAGTAAACTTCCCTTCTTTTAAATCAACGTCTTTAGAGTAAAAACAAAAAAATCGAAGCAACAGACTCTACAGTACGTACCTATTAGTTATTTAAGAGAAAATTGGCCTAATGGGTGGTTTTCAAAACTTATATTATAAGAATGGGTGATTTATTATTTCAAATATGAGAAATAGACACTTTTGAGTGACCCCACTTTCATCAACTAAAAGAAAATCCTTCCTATTGGTTTTTATTATGTAAGTTCAGAGAACGTGTACAACACAGAATTTCGCTTGGAAGGCGCTACGCAAACTCATCTAGTATTATTCTTTATAAGTAACATTTACAAGATTAGCCTATAAGGATCTATACACGTCTGGTTTTGAGACTGTTTTCTATCCATGAATCAATAACCTATACTACCCAATGATCTCACGCTCTTAGTGAATCAATAGGCTGAACACTCACCTTGATGGCTTCTCTATTTTGGTCGAAGCTTCAAGTTACAATCTCTCCAAAGTGCGGCTCTAAGTGTTACCTCCCCTAGGCACGATCCTTAGACCTTATATAAGAATATCGCAAATCCTAACCCTAGGATTCTCTAAATATTCTCTAAGATATGCGAAACGGCATAAGCTTGTTCTTCAAGTTTATCATTTCCATATTTGGTGCACGCCAAGATCTTCAAATCTTCAACGTGAATATTCTATCCACCTCAGCAAAACTTGACCGATAGCTTTCCCGCTACTCCAAGTTCCTTGTCGCCTGTACAACTCTCTGTTTAATGCATCATCTGTGTTCACAGCTTCTAGCTCACAGATGCCTGCATCTTCAATCTCCCCCTTTTTTAGCTTAGTTTGATAATCAAGCACTTCCATCTTTTGGTACCTGTCAACACAGATCACACACAAAGACAAAGCCAAGAAAATATCCACAAACTCAAGCAAAAACAGAGGGTTAGTAATCAAGGTAACCAAACATATCACACACAGATCATGTTCTGGTTACAAAGCAAGAAAACCAAGATAACCAAATATACCACACACGGATAATGTTCTGGTTACAAAAGGTAGATGACCAAACATATCACACACGGATCATGTTCTGGTTACACAAGCCAGCTTTCTACAGAAAGCTGGTAAAAGACAGAATCACACTGAATGTGATTCCGAGTTAAGTTAAAAAAAATAGTTATACATGCCAAGAAAAGAGAAATGTGTTAGATCTAAACATTAAAACACATGACACAGCAGTAGCTCCCCTTGCAGTTATGCCGTCCTCTTCTTCTTGTTCTTGGCTCTAGCGGCCGTGACGTCCTCTGAGTGATTAGACTCAGAATCAGCCTCATCTCCCCATGCTTGATAGCATAACTTAGATAAAAATATCAAAATCAGCACAAACAAGAGCATAAGGGAGAAAAACTTACCTGCCAAAGCGTCCTCAAGAATCTGAATGGCCAGTTTCATTGCTGTGCACAGCTTGTTCTTTCCTTGATCCACCCGAGCATTCTTCTTGAAGACCTTGACCTTCGGAATTTGCTCCCCCTGAATCTCAGACACAGGATGCTGAGCCTCCAATAGCTGGTAGATCAAACTCGGATACGGCAGATTTGACACAAGACGACGGACCCTCAGCCTTACAGCAACGGAGACGACTCTTCTTTTTCTTCTCTGGAACAGACACTTCTTCATCAAAGTTGTCAGGAACATCAATCGGCTGATTTGACCCAGCCGTAAACACAGACCCAGATGATGCAGAACCCTTGTTTTTCTGACAGTGATGAGAGCGATACAGCTTCCTCGGATGATGAGACCCATCAGTCTCATGCTTGAACGATTGAGACCCAGCAGTGTCTGAATCGTCACCCTTCTGTTCATCTACACTAACCCAAGAAGAAACCCTAGGTGGAGGTGGAGACAGAACACGATCAGCAGCCCATGGCAACGATGATGAAATCAACGGATGACAGATCGGAACCATCACCATGCAACTTGGATCCATGGTCTCAGTAGCGATTGAACTCGTCTCAGCCTTGGTTGGGCTCAAAACAGTCTCATGAAATCCCTCAGACCCACCATAGCCCGTTGAAGACGATGGCTGTTGCTGAACCAGAGATCGGAGGCCGAAAAAGATGGACTTCATCTTGAATCCTTAGGGTTTCGATTTCAGCGGAGAAGAGATAAAGATTTGATAATATTTGAGCAACAAAAGAGCAATAACCATTCAACTCCTTCTTTTCTCCCTTTTTAATTGATGTGATACACAAAACCCTAGGTTTTTCCCTCCAAACTCGTTAATGGGCCTGCACACAATTATTTTGGGCCTAACATACATGGATCTGAAAACACTCACAAACCCATCAGTGCAACTTTGTGATATAAAATACAGAGCGCCAATCAAGAACCTGTTTGGTTCAATTGCTCTCTCCAACATACATTTTAAAACACAGGAAACACTACTAGACAGTCAAGATCAAATATCACAAAAATGTTAAGTGACCCAACCAATGATAGTCCATATGAGATTTTCAGTTTTAAAGATATGTCGTTTACCTTGGAAATTCGATGTATGATCAGTGTGGTCTCAAGACTTGATCCAAGACACGCACCAGAACATGTCAAAACCTTTGATATGAAAATAACTCAATCCCTGGGTTCGATGGCTAGTCACTTCGCACTGGCATGCCCGCATCCCATACAATCTAGCTTTCAGCTTGGTGGTCACTTCGACATGGCTAGAAATCTCTCTGGAAGAGTGGCTTTGAACAGATGTCTGTACCATCACTTGACTTCTCAGGAACAAGACAGTGTAGCCTGTTTTGTGAGGGTAACCAGTTAGAGAATGTCATCACTTGACTTGTCAGGCATATGAGCAGATGGATAAGCTCAGGGAGTGCTTTTTTTTTCCTTTTTTTTATTTGGAACCCCCATTCTCTTTACTGATGATTTTATACTTTGCAGTATAGCTTGTGCATCTTGACACAGAAGCATCACTTTGATTTTCAGCTTTCTGTGACCACAATCATTTTCACAGCTTTCCATCTTTTGAATGATCGTATACATATAGATGGTGCATCCTGACACATAAACATCATTTTGATTTTCAGTTTGTTGTGACATGAGTTTCTTTTCCCCAGCTCTTCCTCTTCTTCCAACCTTTTTTGCCATAGCCTCAGTGCACACACTTGTACTCGATGATACAGAACTAGCATGATAGACAGATTTTTTTCACCAAACACTACATAGACAGGGACCAACAAATATTTGAAAACACAACTTTTGAAAACTTCTTTTATACATGTTCCAGCACCTGTCCCTGTCTCAATATACAAAGCTCAATAAGCAAGTTAGATTTCACAAATACCAATAGCCTTTCTTAGATTAACGAATCGGTTAAAATCAAGAGCTTTTGTAAATAAATCAGCGAGTTGAAAATCAGTGCCCACATGTTCAACCACAATCATTTTCTCCTCAACAAGTTCACGGATAAAATGATGCCTGATATCTATGTGTTTTGTGCGTGAATACTGAACATGGTTTTTAGCAATATTGATGGCACTTTGATTATCACAGTACACTAATAGGAAATTAGAAAGTGTACCATAATCCGCAGCCATCTGTTTCATCCACAGGAGTTGTGTGCAGCAGCTCCCCAATGCAATGTACTCTGCTTCAGCTGTTGATATAGATACACTGTTCTGTTTCTTGCTATGCCATGACACAAGGTTGTTCCCCAGAAAGAAACATCCAGCACGAAAGAAACATCCAGCACTTGTGCTTTTGCGATCATCCAGACAGCCAGCCCAATCAGCATCACAATATCCAGCCAGATTCTTATTGGTATCCTTGGTTTAATAGATACTCAGATCAGCAGTTCCCTTCACATACTTGATAATCCGCTTCACGGCTTGAAGATGAGATATTTTTTGGCTTAGCCTGATATCTGGCACACATCCCAATGCTGAAACAGAGATATGGTCTACTTGCAGTCAAATACAACAAACTCCCAATCATCCCACGATACAGTTTCTCATCTACTGCTTCTCCATTGTCGTCTTTTGAGAGCTTAATGGTTGATCCCATTGGTGTTTTTGCACTCTTGCTTGACTGAAGATCAAACCGAGTCACAAGGTTCCGAGCATATGTACTTTGAGTTACAAAGATGCCTTCAGCCGTCTGCTTCACTTGAAACCCCATAAAGTAAGTGAGTTCACCAACCATACTTATCTCAAACTCTTTCATCATACTCTGAACAAAAATATCTACAAGTTTCTGATTTGTTAACCCAAATACAATGTCATCAACATAGATCTGAACCACCATCACACTGCTGTCTTTGGTCAGAATGAACAGAGTCTTGTCCACACTTCCTCGTTTGTACCCTTGTTCAATCAAGAAAGTGGTCAAGCTTTCATACCAGGCCCGTGGTGCATGTTTCAATCCATATAATGTCTTCTTCAACTTGTAGACATATGTTGGATGTTCTGGATGCTCAAACCCTTTAGGCTGCTTTCATACACCTCTTCTTGCAGAATCCCGTTCAGAAATGCACTATTGACATCCATCTGATGAAATCTAAAGTTTAACACACAAACCATCCCGAATAGAAATCTGATTGATTCCAAACGTGCAACAGGGGCAAACGTTTCATCAAAGTTAATTCCTTTAACCTGAGAATATCCTTGAGCAACCAGCCTGGCCTTGTTTCTCACAACAGTACCTTGTGCATCAGTCTTGTTCTTGAAAATCCACTTAGTGCCAACAACATTTACATTGTCTGGTCTTGGTGTCAAATCCCAAACTTGACTTCGCTCAAACTGTTCCAACTCTTTTTGCATTGCAGCAATCCAATATTCATCAACCAATGCCTCCTTGTGGTTCTTAGGTTCAATTGTTGAAATAAAGCAAGCAAACCTCACCATCTCCTTGAAGTCAATCTGCTTCTTGCGAGTAACTCTACCACCAGCAACATCACCGATCACATCTTTATGAGAATGATTCCGATGGACCTTAGGTTGGACTCTGTCATCTGAATCCTCTTCGTCTGATTCTGATTTCTGATCACATCTCTCCTCATCACCCTTCTGTTGATCTTGAACCTTCTTTGGTGATGTATCTGTTATGTCAAGCAGCTTGACATACACTTTCTGAGTTGGTGACTCATCAAAAACCACATTCACTATTTCCATCACCATCTTGGTTCTTTTGTTGAAAACTCTGTATGTTGTGCTTGTACCAGAGTATCGAAGAAATATACCATCATCACTCTCAGCGTCAAACTTCCCAAGTTGATCCTTATCATTCAGAATGTAACATATACATCCAAAGACATGAAAGTAACTCACAATGGGTGTTTTTCTCTTCCACATCTCATAAGGGGTTTTGTTTGTCCCCTTACGAACATACACCCTGTTGATGATGTAACATGCAGTGTTAACTGCTTCAGCCCAGAAATATTTAGCCACTTGATTGCCATGTAACATTGCTCTAGCCATTTCTTGCAGTGTATGATTCTTCCTTTCAACAACTCCATTCTGCTATGGGGTACATGGAGCAGAGTAGTGATGACTGATCCCTTGTGCACCACAAAACTGTTCAAACAGATCATTCTGGAATTCACTTCCGTGATCACTTATGATGGTCTTGATTCCCCACTATTCATTCTTCAGTTGTAGGGCAAGAATCTTGAAACTTTCCAAGGTTTCTGACTTCTCTCTCAAGAATCAAACCCAAGTGTATCTTGTGTAGTCATCCACCAAAACAAACACATATTTCTTTCTAGAAATGGTCTCCACCTGAACTGGTCCCATGAGATCCATGTGAACCAGATCTTCTTGGTCTAAATATCCTGAATCATTTTGTGTTGAACCTTAACTTGTTTTCCTTTAGCACAAGGTCCACACACAAACTTCTGATCTGACATAAACTTTGGAACCCCTCTAACCAGCTCCCGATTGACCAGCTTTGTCATCGTTCTGACATTTATGTGACCCAACTTCCGATGCCACAACTGCAACTCATTATCTTCTATGATGTTGAAACATCTATCACCTCCTTCCACACATAACATTTGTTTCCTGTCCTGATACCTCTGAGCTTCACTTCTTGATTCTCATTCAACGCTTTGCAGTCTGTCTTAGTGAACACTATATTGTATCCTTCATCACACAGCTGGCTGATACTGATGAGATTTGCCTTCAGCCCTTCGACAAAGTATACATCCTCAAGGTCAGGTTTGTCTGGTCCTCCAGTATTACCTTTACCTTTGATCTTACCCTTTGCTCCATAACCAAAGGTAACTCTCCCAGCTGTTACATCTTCAAACTCCTCAAGATTGACTTGACAACCAGTCATGTGTCTAGAACACCCACTGTCAAAGTACCACTTGGTGTCAATGCTTCTTGGCATTGGTGCATCAACCGTATAAGACACATTACAGTATAGGTCATGCTTTTCCACCCACACTTTATGTCTCACTCTTCTGTCTGGATACCCAGGTTTGTGCTTCAACAGTTGCTCAATCTCTTGAAATCTGTAGTAATGAACCTTCTTATGACCTGGTTTACCACAGTAGAAACAGCCTGACAAGCTTTTCAAGATTTTAGGTTGCCTGTGTTGAGACTCCTTTGGCTGAGGGGCTTTCACAAACACTGACTTGTCTTTCGAAGGTCCACCTTGAAAACCCAGACCCCAATGTACTTTTTTTTATTGCCCCACAGAAAACAATTTATCTACGTCTCTGGTTCCTTTTCTCAACATCTTGATGTTGCGCAGTTGTTCATCCAGACGACCTTGCAACACTTCAGACTTATCCTTCTCAGAGTCCAACAGTTCCTTCAGATATTCGATCTCCTTCTGCAACACAAGATTACCGTTGATCACCTTTTAACACTCTTCCACCTTTGCCTTCAGATCGTGTCTAAGTTGAACAATAGTACCCTGGAACTTCTCAGATCTGATCTCCTTCATAATTATATCATGATTTGCACGCAATCATTTGACATAGTCGTTCAACTTACTGTTCTCTATTTTCAGCTCCATGTTCTCATTCTTTGTCTTTATGAGACATTCACACAAAATCTTGTTTTCATCAAACAGTGATAGATCAGTATTCTCATCTTCAGGCTCCATTTTTTCACCATCCTCGATCACACCAAGATATGCTACATAGTTCAGCATCTCATCTTGATCACCATCTTTAAAGTCACTTTCTCTCCAGGTCACATAGGATCTCTCATTTCCTTTAGTGTTTCCAACACATTCAGCCTTTGTGTGATCCAGTCGTCTACACTCCGAACACTTCAGCTGTTCACGTCTTTTGATCGTAGGACATTTTCTGACGAAGTGCCCAAACCCTTGACATTCATGACATTGTACATCGCTTCTCTTCATACCCTTGTCTATATCAGCCCTTGGTTGACTTGTCACACTCTTCTGTTGGTAACCTGACCTTCTTCTCTGTCCAAGCTCCATCCTTGAAAGATATTTCTTAACAATCAATCCAACCTGATTCTCAATCTCATATGACTTTTTTCTCATCCTTGTTAACAGTAAGAGCAACACCTTTGGCTTTTGCTTCCATCTTCTTCTGATGTTCCAACTCATAGGCTTGCATCATACCAACAACTTGACTGAAAGACATTTCATCAGAGTTCAAAGACACATCAATGGCTGATTTGTGTGACTGGAATTTTTTAGGCAGACTCCTGAGAAACTTCTTCACCAGCTTCTTGCCTTTGTACTTCTTGCCCAAGACAGCAGCTTCATTCGCAATCGAACTCAACCGTCCACTGTAGGCCTGAATTGAGTCATTATCACCCATCGTCATGGTTTCAAATTTGGATGCCAGCATGTCAATCTGTATCCTCCTTACACTTTCTGTCCCTTCATACTGAGTTCTCAAGGTGTCCCATGCCTCTTTGGCTGTGGTACAACTTTGAATATGTTCAAACTGGTCTTTGGACAGTGATCTCCAGATTACAGACAGTGCCTTAGAGTAGTACTTGGACAGAGTCTTCTCTTCAGCGGTCTAGCCTTTCTTGGGTTTCACCACAGTCTCATCCTCATCATTATTGACTGTTGGTTTTTCCCAACCTTCTTCAACCACAGTCCAAGCATCTTCATCAATCCCTTGAATCAACGCCTGAATCTACATCTTCCACCACCCAAAGTTCTCAGCTTCCAGAACCAGCGGCTTGGTCATTGCGTACACATGTTGTGGGTTCTCCATACTCATCTCAGGATCACACCTGTTCGAAGAAACAAACAATCTTTAGCAGATGTCTACTCTGATACCAATTGCAAGTTAAGAGAACGTGCAAAACACAAAATTTCGCTTGGAAGGCGCCAAGCAAATGCATCTACTATTATTCTTTATAAGTAACATTTACAAGATTCACCTATAAGGATCTATACACGTTTAGTTCTTTCTATCCATGAATCAATAGCCTATACTACCCAATGATCTCACGCTCTTAGTGAATCAACAGGCTAAACACTCACCTTGACAACTTCTCTATTTTGGTCGAAGCTTCAAGTTACAATTTCTCCAAAGTGCGGCTCTAAGTGTTACCTACCCTAGGTACGACCCGTAGACCTTATATAGGAATATCGCAAACCCTAACCCTAGGATTCTCTAAATATTCTCTAAGATATGCGAAACGGCATAAACTTGTTCTTCAAATTTTTCCTTTCCATATTGGTGCACGCCAAGATCTTCAAATCTTCAACGTGAATATTTTGTCCAGCTCAGCAAAACTTGACCGATAGTTTTCCCGCTACTCCAAGTTCCTTGTCGCCTGTACAACTCTCTGTTTGATGCATCCTCTGTGTTCACAACTTCTAACTCAAAGACGCCTGCATCTTCATATTACACTTGTGCCATTACAAAAAAATCTAAATAAAATTGATTTTTTCTCTCACCTCTCTCCTTTCTCCACTCTCGTCTTCTTCCTTTAACTCTTTCTCATATCTTTTTTTTTTGTAGAACTCTTTTTCATATCTTCATTTTGATTCCTTCACAAAATTTAATCAATGAATTGCCTACATCAATTTTTACTTTTCACGATTTTTTTTTCATATATGGAACATCCATTTTTGTCTTATCTCTATCCATATTTTTGAGAAATCATCTCATCTTCTTCATCCTCAAAAGATGAGATGACGATAGCTTACCGGAAAACGACGACGACGGAGAAGGAGAAAGGCACCTCGGAAGAAAGAGATTGTACCAGCGACGGAGAAAGAGGAACGACGTAAAAGAGAGATTGCAGCGACGATGGGAACGAGAAAGCTATGGCGGAAGAAAGAGATTGTGACGGCGACGGAAAAAGAGGAAGACACGGTGGAAGAAAGAGCCATGGATTCGAGAGGAGAAAAAGGGGGGAAATCGGAGGTTGCAAAATTGGGGATTATGGTTTCTGGCCATGTCATGTCTGGTGTACATAGGCAGTGTCAGATGCGGTGTACGGTGTGGTGGTGTACAGGATACTGTGATACTTTGAGGAGCAATGTACGACGGTGTGCAGAGCAGTGTGCATGACGGTGTACCACGCTGGTGTACGAAAATAATGTGCACGACGGTGTACTATGACGATGTACGAAACAATATACACGACTGTGTACGACGATGGTGTACGAATCAGTGTGCACGATGGTGTACGAGATAGCAGTGTACGATACCACTTACTCTTAAGGTCATTTTCGTCTTTTCTCCTTTTTCCTTCTATTAGGGTAACAGTACCAAACTACCTATTTATCTAATTTGCTACAGTGATTCACCAACTTTTCATATATATATTTTTAAACTACCTATTTTCCTAAATAACTCGTGATTTAATGCTATAAAATTGCTATAGTTAGTATCTCTTTAATTTTTGGGCTAAAGTATCTGATTTGATCAAGATACTATACTCAGTAAAGATTTTACTTTCTACCCAAAAGCTGAATTTTGTATTCGTTTTTTAATAATTGTTATACTATACTATTTACCATTCTAAAATTTTTATGACATAGTTAGAATAAAACTTTTTAGAATAATAACATGTTATTAAGAAGATACCATCTTAAAGAATTTATGTTCGTTTTAAAAAAATTCAAATTATGTCATACGCGGAAAAAATATGTATTTTTTTTAGTAAGATCATAAGATTTAATCAATTTATATTAATAGATCAAATTTAAAAAAAATAAAATAAAATGAGATAAATTATACATCATTTTATCCTATAATTATTATTCTATTTACCAAATAACAAAATACTCAAGTATGATCGTAAATAAATTATTCCTTCGCAATGTCACATAAAACTGGGGTCTATTTTTGCATGTATGTAAAGTGTTTATATAATATGTAAAAGAAATGCTATAGTATGGAATAGTTTCTAGGGAAATTGCACTGTATATTAGTATTTTCATCTGAAATTCACTATCTAACAGCATATAAAATAAAATATAGTAACTAGCAGTTCACCTACCTAAAATTCTGATTTTACACTTACTGGATTTTTTGACCTTTTTTACATTTAAAAAAATAAAAAAATTGAATTTTTTACCCTAATCGGGATACACCTTTCTGCCGTCGACGATCTCCTCCTTTCTGCATGTCTCCTCTGATCTCCACTGTCTCTTCGTTTTCTTTAACCATTACCGATTTCGCCTCTCTTTTTCTCCATATCTCCGTTTGTTGAGAAACCCTTACCGATTTTACATATTTCTTCTCCGCTTCACACTTCTATTTTCTTTGAAGATGAAAGATCCTAAACTGCCTAAGCGGTGGTTTCGTTTTTCTCGCGAGCCAGTCAATAACATGGTCAATGACTACTGTGTCATCAAATACTACAGAGCTATAATGAAATTTCTGGACAAAAATCCATAGCATAAGCAAATCCTCTTCAACTCTCAGTTTGGTAAATTATTCAAAGATGGGTTCAATGTTTGTTCCTCGGCTCAGTTTCTGCATTATTTACTTTCTCGTCAATTGCATACTAAAAAGCAGCACGAAATTTGGATTGTTTTTGTTGGAAAACCATTGCGATTTTCCCTGATTGAGTTTGTTATGGCTACTGGATTGAAGTGTTCGAATCCTCCGGATAAATCTTCAGTAGAAGATGGAATTGTTGGAGAAGAGGAAGAGGGAAAATTTGAAGAAGAGGAAGATAGCTCAAGCAGATCTCCCTATTGGTCAGAATTGGTTGGAGATGAGGATGGGATTACTCCGGATCGAATATGTCAGAAACTCAAATCGAGAAAGTTAAATGGAATGAAGAGACTAAAGCTCTCGTGTTTACTGCTAGTCGACATTCTCTTATTGCCTACAAGTTGTGATGGTAAGCATTGCAATTTTTTGTAGTTAACTATGTTACATTTTTTAGACATTAGTATGATAGTTAACTATATTTATTGTAGTAGTTTTGTTTGAATAAGTAATCATTAAAGTGGCTGTCTTTTTTCAGGTAAGATAATTGACTCCCACGTTCGTATGATTAGAGATTTGGATGTTTTTCTACAACACCCATGGGGAAAAGATTGTTTCGCCTTGACAATGAAGAGCATGAAGCTCAGGAAAGAAGCAAGTATGTGTCAACCCTCAATGGTAATTCAAAGTTTCATTCACGGTCTGCAGCTTGTTGCATTGAATTGTATACCTGAGATAATCTCATTTGCAACAATTGAGATAAACAAAAAAAAAGGGAAACTGTAGTCCCTGCCAAATCAGAGGATGACTCCAATAATGAAGAAGCTGAAAAGCCTCTCACCATCTCTATGAGATTGGTTAAAAAACTAGACACAGAGCGTCCGGTAACTTTCTCTTATTTTGTCCTCTTCCATGTAGTCAACTATGTTCAAATAATACTAGTTAACTATTGTTCGAAAATAGTTAACAATTGGACGTATTGGACAACATCTTTTGGAGTAGTTTACTCACCTGTGTTTTGTTTCAGGTAAATGTGGCATATACTCTACCTACCGAAGGTCTAGAAGGAGCCGACTTATCTTGGTCTGATGAGAAGCAGGATGATAGAGTTTTGTATATGATAGAGCTTCTCGAGAAAAATCATTTATTCACAGCAGATTCATGGTCTGGCGGAGTTGACGCAACATCTGTGCCTTTAGGAAAGAGGATAATTCCAAGTCGAACGGGGGGGAAAAGGATAAAGCCAAGGGGCAAATCTCGAGGAAAGGCAAGGGACAAACATCTGAGAATCCCACTGCTCTTACTATGGCCGAGGTGGAAGATCTTATTGACCACTCAACAGGTATATTTCTCTTGCTTTTGTTTTTTTTAGCTACATACTTTTGAACTTACGTACAATGATTTATCATCTTGCAGTTGTTTACTATAACAAGTTGCTGAAGAAACTAAAAGAATTTGATGCAAAATGGACTGGTTTACTGCGAGATCAAGATGCGGCTATTAAGAATGAATTAAAGGATATGTCTGATACGGTAAACGTTCTCTCCGAGCAGATTGCTGTAATTAAGTCACAAGAAACAGCGCACATTGCTCCTTCATACACTGTGGATTCGCCAAGGACTGATTCAATGGGCGTGGGAGATGAAGTACTTGCTGATGCCAATGCAGGAAAGGTAACTGCACTTCTAATCATTTACTGTAGTTGACTTTAGTTAACTATTAAAGACGTATATATTTAACTTGCTGTGGTATAGTGAACTATTTCTCTACGTGTCTTCCTCTTTCTCCCAGGAACATATGACCAAGGATCCCATCGATGCTGGTGTTGAGAAGGTGACGGGAGATCTCCTTGAGACCGAGAAAGATGTTGCATCGTCTCTCCAAGCCGATAATGCACAATCAGAAGTAAGCTTAACTGCAACCAGTACCACATATGCTTAAAGTGAACTATTATAATGAACTATATTTATATATTATGTAATGTAATATAGTTCACTATTACTATGAATGGTAAACTTGGTGTATTATACTGAACTATCCATGTGTCACAGCTAACTTCTCATCTCTGCCTTTGTCTTTTTACCAGGAATGTATGTCCAAAGCTGCCGTCGATGTTGGTATTATGGATCCTCCAATGAAAGATGTAATGGGTGTAGTAAATGAAGTACTTGCCAATGAAGGAGCACCTAATGATCCCCCTGTGATCGAGGAAGATTTCGCACAGCCTCTCCACACAGAGAATGCACAGTTAAAAGTAAGAATATATATATTCGTTATATATCTGACTTTTATTGTTATATATCTTAAACATTTACCTAACTATCGTTTTGTTCTTCGTAGGAAAAATTCACAGCACCCACCTTCTCGTTAGGACTTACGCAGGATGAAATTTCCCTTACCAAACCAGCAGTAGAAGAGGCAACCACTGACGCAACCGATCAGCTGATAAAAAACTTGACTAGGAAACAAAGAACAAAACGGAAGCTCCCACCAGTCATGTCAGACACAACCATTCCAGCCGCCAAACAACCGAAGACAATCGTAACTGTCTTTCCTCGCCATAATCCCCTCCCCATAGTAGATGATTCAACTTTTTAGATGCTTCTTAAAGCGATGAAAAACAGTAGGTTAGTACTTTCAAACTTGTTTTACATATATAGTTGGCTATATTTGATAATAGTTGACTATATTCAATAACAGTTGACTATATACACTCTTACCCGTCTAATTGACTACTTACAGTCTTATATTCTTACAGTGCTGTCAATAATTGGGAAGTTTGTTACTGCTAACTATATTTTTGCATATATAGTTGACTATCTACACCAATAATTGACTATATACATTAATAATTGACTATATACATTCTTACACGACTAGTTGACTATATACATTCTTATATTCTTACAGTGCTTTCAAAATTAGGAAGTATGTTACTGTGTCAAGACTCTTTTTCATGGATTTATGGGAGCAGAGTAAGTGTTTGCCGGACCAGGTATGATAAAAAAATTTGCCTCCACTTCTGCATTCAGTTTATAGTTGGGAAAATTTAGCATTTATTTTTTGTTATTGTTGGACCACAGGTAATGGATAATCTAATCCTTTTTGTCCGGGAGCGATTTTTGGAGGAGTATAAGCTATCGACGGCCAGGACTATTGATTTTCTCGACTGTGACTTTGTTCCGACTGTCTCAAAAATGCACCCAAATTTGGAAAAGAAGAACTACAGGATTCCCAGGAAGGTCTCAAAATATGTTGGCAACGTCCGCCAATGGTTCACAGAGGTCGAAATTATCTATTGCCCATATATCATACATGGGCATTGGGTCGGACTGTGCATCGACTTATCCGCCCATGATATTACCTTCTTGCAACCAGATCCTACCATCTACGATTTAGAAAAACTCCAGAACCAGCTGCTACCACTTGCGGAGTCGTTACCGTTTCTCATAACGAAATCGGCTACCAATGCCAAAATGCAGGCAGACTTACCTACCCCGTTCAATATAACCCGCTACACGGGTAGATGGGAAATCAAACGCAAAGGTAAATTTTTATTACACCACTTGCCATTAACAGGGATAGTTAGATATAAGTGTTGTATAGTTAACTATATTTACACAACACTCATGATATAGTTCACTATATTGTCTTTTGACACAATAGACACTGACTTTTTCATATAAATGCAGGTTCACATGGGATCACTACTCTGTAGCTACTTGAGCTGCATGCATATGGGACACTGAATTTTTCATATAGCCTCGACCAAGCATGTGTTAAAGAGGCTGGGAAGAACTATGGCATTAAGCTTTTTGAGAAATTTAATTCTCCTCTACCATTACGTATATGTTAGGTTTCTGTAGTAATGATATTTCACAACGTTTGTCGTACTTTCAAACTCATTTTCAGGTTTATGGTTTGCAAAACCTATTTTGTATTGATGTTTATGACAATTATGGTTTTAAGGTTTTCTATTTTAGACAATATTGGTAGCTAACTAACTATTTCACATAGTCACATATATTTGTTAAATGCACTTAATTGAAATAGGTGACTACATAGTATAACTGCCGAACTGGATCAATGCAACGTTCTACATAGTTAACTATTTTGATTACCATATACAAAATGATAGCTAACTATTCATTCATAACCAGTTAACTATATGTTTAACGTTACCATAGTTAATTAAATTCCCCTATACGTTTATCGGTTTTAAGTTAACTATGTAACAAAACTACCGTAGAACCAATCTTTTGTACAAAAGTTGGGAAAACAAAAAAAACCACCTTCTCCATCAACTTCATCCATTTCGTTAAACAGATGTCAACCAAAAATATTAAAAAGAAGCGGATGTAGTTCACATTCACGCTATCAAAGCGTATACAAAAACAAATGAAAAATGCAACTCATATTCCAGTTCATTACTTGGAATTATTACTCTATCCATAACGAAAATAGACAGGTGGCATCCTCCTTACAACCTTCCCAAATGCAACAATTAAGCCAATTAGAGACCCAACGTCGGGTCCCTAATAGGCATCTTACACGATGCCTTGTTGTGTCCTCTGCGAAGGCAGCGTGTGCAAAGCCGTGCTCCTTTCTTGGAGCGATGCTGAAACACATTTCAACAATTAATACAACAAAAATAGTCAGTTAACCATTTAGATTTACCTGAGTATTGAAGTACGCTAATGTATCTCACTATCTTTCACTTACCAATACATAAATTAATATAGTTGACTATTAACCATGTAGCTTAACATCAGTATTGTAGTTCGCTAACGTATTTCGTTATAAGTCAGCTATAAAACTATAATTTACTTCAAATAGTTGACTATTGTTTCAACCAAAAATGCTAACTATAATTACCTTGAATTCCCCGGTTGATAAGATCCTTAATTTCTTAGGACGTCCTGGTGGTCGCCGCGTAACCGGCGGTTTCAGTTCAAACCTCGCATCTACGTTCGTCGTTTCATCCGCTGTTGGTACAGGATGAATTGTCCCCTCGTACGCAGCACGCCAAACACTAGTGGAATACACATTACCTACTAGCTTCTCAGTAGACACATCTATGTAGAGGCTACTGCCAATGCGTGACTGCAGGGAATCAGCAGCAACTGAAACTCGCGGCAGCTGCACATTCTTCTTTCTAGGTCCACAATGAAAAATTCACCCTTTTTAGTTTGGACCTGAAACTCCTCTGCATTGGCTGGTTGAACATTCATGGACGTTGAGAAATAGAAATTGGCTTCCATCTTATCTCGCACTTTAGGAGTCACTGCGCACTTTTCAGTTGCTGCTGCTACCCGGCGTCTTGCGAACCATCCCATAAGGCTAGTTCGCAATGACTCAACCATTGAGATAATTGGAAATTCACGCCCTTCCTTAAGAACGTTGTTTAGAGACTCGGCAATGTTAGTTGTCATAACATTGTATCTCAACCAACAAAGTGAGATCGTGTCCAATGCGCAAATCCCAAACGTTTGAGATATTCAGCACAGGTTTTATCAACAGCTTCTAGCTCTGCAAACACTTTGGAGAATTCACCAATTGCATATTTCCGAGCAGCAAGAACCATTAAAGACGGCAGCATCTTCCCTTTGAACCTCGCTGCAATATTCCTTGCTAGATGGACCACGCAAGCGTCGTGTGCCGCCAATGGGTAAACCTGAAGAAAATGATGCCCACTATTTAACCAACTTTCAATAATAACACAGCCTCCCAAATATTAGTTCACTATGACAATGGCATACATACAAAATATAGTCAACTATATTCAGCAACGTTTGGTCTAGTTGAACTAGTACTTATGTTTGATACTGTATTCATATAGTTAACTATAAAAGTCAGCTAGAACAAACTTTACCAAACTATCCACTGCGTAGAAAATGGGCAGTAATCATACCTTATGCAGTCCACTGTATATGCTCGAATGGCGATCTGATACAAACACCAAATCGCGGGCATCAGGTATTATTTTAGCCAAGCAGCTGAAAAACCACTCCCAAGATTTATCATTTTCGCTGTCAACGATCCCATAAGCGATGGGAAAAATCTGGAAATTACCATCTTGAGCACTCGCTGTCAACATACATCCTCCATAGCGACCATGCAGAAATAGATGCACCGAATGACAGAAATAGGAATTTGAAAGTCGCTGATCCATTGTTGTCTTCTATCTCGATGTTAATAACTGAACCAGGGTTAGCTGTTCTAAGCTTAGTTAAATAAGCTGGTAGTAGGGTGTAACTCCCTTTGGCTGAACCAACAGCCTTTTCCATAGCTACTTCACGGCAGCGCCACGCTTTCCAGTAACTTATAGAAACTTCAAATTCTTGTTTCATTATCTTCCTTATGTCACACGCGTGTGGGCCTTGTCTTAGACCAATAAAACGCTCCCTCATTATCTCGCCAATCACTTCAGTTGTTGCTTGACGGTGATAGTATCTTCGGTCGTCAATTGAACAAGTATGATCCAAGCTGGCTCTCTTAATCTGGAAATTTCCAGTTTCATCAATCATTGACGCGTAGACACGCCAAGGACATTTCTTGGAAATACACAGCAGCTCGATATAAGTAGGTGTTGATCTTGTTGTCCTGAAGTGGAATTTCCGATTGATTGCATGTATGGCCATCTTAACTTTAAAAACTTCCTTGCTTCTGAAAACTCTCCCAATGAACACTGCATCGCCTTCATAGTCAAGATCATGTAGGGCACCGTTAACACCTACAACCAATTAAACATAGTCAACTACTTATTGTAATTTAATTAAACATAGTCAACTACTTATTGTAATTTAATTGACTACTATTCTGTATCGTCCTTAAAATAGTCCAGAAACCTCACCCCCATAAACACTTTCGTCCAACACAGGTGGTGCATCCCTCGGAGTTCCGCTTTGTTGGATAACACGGATGACAATGCCTCATCTGCACAATTTTGTAGGACACATGACCTCGGCTTCTCTCGAAACATGTCCTCCTCAATGTCCGCATCTTCACCGGAGTCAAACAGATCCAAAGCACAAGGCCATTTGTGCGAGCATTCTCTAGCCTCACTAATGATAGGAAATGGATCCTCCGTTGCATTTCCTTGTTTCTCATCACTTTCGTTGTGTTCGCATTCCATTTAAGCGAAATTGTGCCAATCACCATCCTCGGAATCACTCTCGTAGGAAGACCCTTCATCTTGAACCCCTTCGTCCATACAAATTGCCTTTCCTTTGGCGTTCGACACACCTGCCTCTGCCCCTGTTCAGATTAAAATACGTGAACGAGTACGGATTAGAATATTACTATGTATAGTGATTATATTAGTTGACTATTAAAACACTAAGATGCATAGTTCACTAGTATAGTCAACAATGTGGGTACGTCTTGCATATAGTTACAAAAAATAGTTTAGAATAATTCATAACCAAATACGTCCCTAACCAAATACGTCCCTAGCCAAATACGTCACTATAATATAATGGGATCCAATATAGTTAGCTACAATAATTAGGTTTAACGTGCTTACCGATTTTTGGCCAGATCTCGACACCTCTGTTTCGGAATGGATCCACTTCTTCAGTTTCTCGAATCGTTACACACAAGTTAACCTTCTCAATATGACTGCATATCGCCTCAAAAAGGTTCACATCGTCATCACTTGTTATCGACGCTGGAGGTGTAATCCCCTCACCACACATCACCATCCACTCGGGGCATCGGTAGGAAAAATTAACAGCTTTGGTTGCACAAATCTGAAACTTTTCCTTCACTATCACCACCAACTCCTCAAATCGTAGTTTGGATGTCAACATAAAACACCTAGACAGCTCGCCCTGCTTCGGTATGAAATCCCAAACACCAGTCTCCATAACAACCCATTCACCCAACAAGACAACAACCATCGTCCCTTTCGAGACCTGGAAATAAATTGTTCACTATTCCAATTAAAATCTCAGAATTCTACCACTATATAGAATGCAAACTACTATAGTCAACTATACATAACCTCTTCTTCCTTTCGAGATCCACCGACAACCTTGTTCTTCATCTTCTTCACCATTGATAGCTTCGGCCTCGTAATATACTATTTCTCTTTCAAACGCCAATGACTTACGAACACCATCAACAGTCTCCGTTTTATAGCAAGGCGTCGAGATCTCACTATACCCTAAATCCAATGGTTGAAAATCTTCAAGCTCAATCCGATACACCCAAGATTTTTTCCTCATCTTCAGCGTTTCAGATCAAAAAAAGATTATGTTCCTCGACTCAAGATTTTTAGGGATTTCCATGTTTTATTTACTTATTCCCTTAAACACATCTAAGGGGCAATTTTGTCCATTTTTTTTTCTCTCTGCTACTCACCTAATTCCGAAAATTGAACTGCTATTCTCTGAATTATTTTTCTCAAAAGTGATATTAAGCTAATTAACCCTAGTTTCTATGTGTAAAAAAAAACCATAACAGATTTGTGAAATTCATATATACTTCTATGTCCAAAATTACTCTTTTTCGATACTCAACTTCAGCCATTTTCCTGTTTGAAATAGTCAAGCGGCGGTTTTGTGTATATAGATTAAATTGAGTTAAACTAAAGCTTGGCATGATATCATGAGATTCTCTCTCTCCTGCTATCTTGCACGTTCAATAGAGGAGTTTTTGGTCCAAAAGAAAATATTGTTACTTGCTTAATTTCAAAATTATGATGGTTATATTCTTTAATTTATAATATCCAATACAGCCATTTGGTAAATTATTCCTAAAATCATCTAGAAATAAAACTACGTACGTTTTCACTCTACAAATTAGACAAAATACTTAATATTATATTCTTTAATTTATAATACCCAATACAACCATTTGGCAAATTATTCCTAAAATCATCTAGAAATAAAACTACGTACGTCTTCACTCTACAAATTAGACAAAATACTTAATACTACATCCTCTCTATATAATATCTTCAAGAAAGTTTAAATTTTTCTTTACTGAGTTTTTGTCCTGGAAGAAAAATTATCTTTACTCTGTGCAGCTTTTCATTCTCCAGCAAAGTTATCAATAACTCCGGTCATCCTCATCAAGATAGAAAAATGGTAAGCTCTCTCGAAGTCACAGGACCTAAATCCAAACCCCCAGAGCAGATGTTCGAGTTCAACATCGTCATAGCCGGTAAATTATATTCAATTCAATTCTGTTTCGCTCATTCTTGGTTCGGTTTGGTTTGGTTCTTATTTCTACGATTATCATAACTTAACTGATTCTTTGATTTGCATAATTCTGGGTATTCATAATTTTTCCTTAAAATAAAATTCGAATCTTATCGATTAACGTAAAACAGTAGTCTATATTTTAACTAGTAAACAATTTTGGTTGGTTCTGATTAAACCGAATCTTGTCCGGTTTGCGACTTTTTCGGTGGTGCAGATGAAGAAGGCGAGGAGGAATACGACAATCCAATAGAAGAAGTCCGGTTAACTGTACTGATAACCGACGATCCAACTCAGCCGGTCTTGACATTCCGTACATGGTTCTTAGGAATAGTGTCGTGCGTGGTACTCGCCTTCGTGAACCAGTTCTTCGGTTACCGGTCGAACCAGCTCATGGTATTTTCAGTCGTGGCTCAGATCGTCACTCTCCCTCTAGGAAAGCTCATGGCCACGACTCTACCAACGAGGAAAATCCGGTTACCCGGTACGAATTGGTCCGGTAAGTTGAATCCTGGACCATTCAACATGAAGGAACATGTGTTGATCACTATAGTTGCTAATACCGGATCAGGAGGAGCTTATGCGACCAGCATTATAACCATCGTTAAAGCATTTTATCACTGGAATCTCAATCCCGCCGCTGCCATCATGCTTTTGCAAACCACTCAGGTATACAATATAATCCCAAACCCCATGTTTCGGAAAGCGTTACCTTATATACTGTTATGAATATTTAACAGTTACATAATGTTTTTATGGGTTATATAGTTGTTGGGGTACGGATGGGCGGGTATGTTCAAAAAATTCTTGGTGGACTCACCTTACATGTGGTGGCCTTCAAACTTTGTTCAAGTCTCTCTCTTTAGGTTCGTTATTTTCTCCAATTAATCATTGCACATTTTAATGACTTTATATTCACTCAGTCCCATAATACCATTTTTGTTCTAGCAATCTAACCTTTGTTTATGAGATTGTATGGATTAGAGCATTACATGAGAAGGAAGAGAAGCGTCAAGGCAAACAAACGAGGTTTAGATTCTTCCTAATAGTCTTCTTTGTGAGCTTCGCTTACTACATAATCCCTGGCTACATTTTCCCTTTCATCTCATCCCTCTCTTTCGTCTTCTGGATATGCATCCGCTCCGTGACAGCTCAACAGATCGGTTCAGGACTTCAGGGTCTCGGCATTGGCTCGTTCGGTCTCGACTGGTCCACCGTGGCAGGTTTCTTAGGCAGTCCTTTAGCAGTACCGTTCTTCGCTATAGCCAATTTCTTTGGTGGATTCTTCATCTAGTTCTATGTTATCCTTCCTATCTTTTACTGGAGCAACGCCTATGAGGCAAAGAAGTTTCCTTTCTATACCTCTCAAACATTTGATCACACCGGTCAGCGTTTCAACATCACTCGTATCCTCAACTAGAAAACATTCGATATCAATCTTCCCGCTTACGAAAGCTATAGTAAGCTTTACCTTAGCATTATGTTTGCTCTGATCTATGGACTCAGCTTCGGTACTCTTATCGCAACAATTTTTCACGTTGCCCTCTTTGACGGAAAGTATGATTCTTTTTTCTCTACTCAGCATCTCAAAATAAAGATTAATCCATCAGTCTCCATGACAAATCTTTTGTTGTTGTTGTTGTTGCTGTTTCCGTGAAGGTTTATTTGGGGGATGTGGAAGAAGGTGACAATGGCGACAAAGGACAAGTTTGGAGATGTGCATACAAGATCGATGAAAAGGAACATAAGGAAGTACCTCAATGGTGGTTTCTTGTGGTTCTCGCGGTTTCCTTTGTGCTAGCTCTTTACACATGTGAGGGATTTTGGCAAACAGCTTCAGCTTCCGTGGTGGGGACTTCTACTCGCTTGTGCCATCGCCTTTACCTTCACTTTGCCTATCGGAGTTATCCTAGCGACTACAAACCAGCAAATGGGTCTTAATGTTATAACGGAACTGATCATCGGGTACTTGTACCCGGGAAAGCCACTTGCCAATGTGGCTTTCAAGACTTATGGCTATGTGAGTATGTCCGAAGCCTTGTACTTTATTGGAGACTTCAAACTTGGCCACTACATGAAGATTCCTCCAAGATCATATTGTCCTCGTTCAGCTTGTTGCTACTATGGTTGCTTCAACTGTCTGCTTTGGGACCACATGGTGGCTACTTTCTTCAGTCGAGAACATCTGTAACAGAGACAAGCTCCCAAAGAGTAGCCCCTGGACTTGCCCCGCGGACGAAGTGTTCTACAATGCATCGATCATTTGGGGAGTCATCGGTCCTGGAAGGATGTTCACAAGTAAAGGTGTCTACTCCGGGATGAATTGGTTCTTCCTCATCGGCTTCCTTGCTCCTGTCCCGGTCTGGTTCTTTGCAAGGAAATTCCCGGAGTAGAAGTGGATAAAGTAGATTCATATTCCCTTGATCTTTTCAGTGACTACCGCGATGCCAGTGGCCAAGGCTGTGCATTACTTGTCGTGGGTCATTGTCGGGGTCATCTTCAACTACTATATCTTCAGGAGGTACAAGGGATGGTGGGCAAGGCATAATTGCATCCTCTCTGCAGCTCTTGATGCAGGCACTGCAATCATGGGAGTGTTGATCTACTTTGCATTTCAGAACAACAACATAAGTTTTCCAAATTGGTGGGAGAGTGAGAACACAGACCATTGCCCTTTGGCGCATTGCCCGACAGAGAAAAGGATTGCCGTTAAGGACTGCTCAGTGTTCTAAAGAGATTTGGTCTGGAGCTTCTCAGACCTACAGGTGAGTGGCGGTTTCTGCCAAATGGTTTGGTAGCCATAATAATATTGTGTAAAGATATTTGTGAGTTTAAGAAGTAAGGAACTCTATCAGTATAGAAAATAATTTAGAATATGTTTATTTAGAAGAAAGTGACTCAGGATTTTTAGCCATGCATCTTTCAAGTTAAGAACAGACAAAGATCATAGCTTTAACTGAAAGAGAGACCTTGAACAGAGAAAAGATAAACTGGACTTGAACTTAATATTTAGGGATGTTAGAAAATAGACCACAAGAAATATCATTTCACTTGTAAAAGTTAAAACACAGTGTTTCAAGACGTACCGAAGTAACATACTTTGAGCACTTTTGCTCTGTTGTGCAGCTGGAAAATACTTTAACAAGACTCTATAACTCTAAACAAAAGTCTCCAAGAGCTTATCACGACCTAAGAAAAGTATGATTAAGCTACATCCCCTGTCGAAAAGTATGACCAAAGCTTTGATGGAAAGTCTATAGTTTTTAAAGATTTTTTGAAACATCATCATGTATATGGAAAACGGCCTATTCCCCTATGAATTATGCAGTTCCTGATTATTCATCCACGGCATATTGATCAATGTCATAAAACACATGAACTACCTATATATTTGAATTTACTACATGACCTTTTAAAATATGGTCAATTCCATCAAAACTGTAAACGGAGTGAGTTTCCCGTTAACGGCTGCTGACGTGGATGACATGTGGAACACCGTTTTGGTATGGTTTATATTTATAGAATTAATTTTTCTTTTTTTAATGATCTGACCAAAAATGACGTCTTTTTGGTTTTAATATCACGATGTCGTTTTTGATTTGGGAAAAAAATAAAATTAGGGTTCCTTTTTTGTTCTTGTGTTTCTCGGGTTTGAGAGATAGAGAAGAAGAGGCGAATCAAATTGATTAACAGAGATATAGAGATAGAGAGAAATTAGGGTTATTCATGGATTTCGAATCAAATCGATTAACAGAGGTGTCTTCCGAGTTAACAGAGGTGTTTTTGCGAGTTTGAATTGTGTTTCCCGAGTGTCGACAATGAGGTAAGTCGATATTAGTTTTGTAAAATTCTTAGTTTTGAGTAGATATTAGGTTTCGAAGTATATTAATTTTCGTCTAGGATTCATTCATTTAAGCTTGTGTTGCCATATATGTTCGATTTTCATGATTATATAGCGAGATTGTAACATGTCCACCAAGTGTTCGATTAAATGTGTTAAAGAGTTTAAGTTGGTTTTAATTTATGCTACTTGCTACGTTTTGCAGTGATGAAGTAGACACACCGATAACTTTGGATTGTTACTACGGTGGGAAGTTTGACATGGTTGATGGCAAACCTCTTTACATAGGTGGTGGTTATCGGTATATTGAAACTCGACCATCTGCATTGTTTTCAGAGCTAATGAATCAGCTGCGGTGAGTATTTATTGTCAGAGAGTATGGTATAAGGTCCATTTTGATGAAGTTGAGGATCAAAAATTGTTGACAAACAATTATTCATTGAGACAACAACCCTTGGGAAGGACTAATTTGAGGCCACACCAAAACAAACAACGTTTTCTTGGTTGGTGTGATCTGTTGGGATCCTAATGCATATAGATACAAATGGTCCAATGGGGCCCTCGATCTGACATGTTGATGTAGCAACATCTTCAAGAACAAGGGGAAGAACAACGACTAATACGTACAAGTGTTGGTGTTTAAATTTAAATTGTTTTGTTTTATTTTTAATTTGGATTTTCTTTAGATAGACTTTTCATGAATTTCAAAGTCTATCGGTTTTAGGAATTATTTGTGACTAGATTGAGACGTCTATATAAGACGTGGCTTCCTTGCTTTAATAGACAGGTTTTACTTTGAATAAATAGAGAGTTTATCTCCTTCCTTGTTCTGAGAATTCTTTTGAATCCTCCATTAACAAGAAGCAGGCTCCTCTTGCTTGCGTTTTAAGAAACATGTTGAGCTGAATTCCGGTTATACACTGCGCCAGATTGGTATCAGAGCTTTGCTACGCTCCGTATAAATGGTTTGACCGGTTCGTACCTGACGTAACCAAACCCCAGCTATTCTAGATGCAGACGCAACATCCATGCGTCAATCTATCACTGATTTGCAGCAGCAAGTCCTTAACCTCATCATAGCCATCCAAAATTGGCATAATAAGCGCAACCCATTGATTACACCGACATTGACTCTGATGGGTCTCTGGAAACCCGTTTGCAGTTCATCGCAACAATCCAGCCCTTCAGCGACAAACAAACAACCATTGGGAATCAATTTTTAAATTGGAAATTCCTGAATACCACAGTACCGCAGCCACCGAAGAATTGCTTGATTGGCTCGTAACTGTCGAAAAAATTCTGGAATTTAAACGCGTTCCACTCGATCAATGTGCGGTGTCGATTGCGTCTCGGTTTCGCGGTAGAGCAGCCGCTTGGTGGAAACAACTCAAGCTTTCTCGGGCTCGTTCTGGAAAATCTAAGATCGTTGAGTGGTCAAAAATTCAAAACAAGATGAAGAAAAAAATTTTCCCATTCAATTACGATTCAAAACCTGCAGAACTTACGACAAGGCTCGCTCCATCGAGGAATATTCAACAGAATTTTTTTTGATGATTAATAGGATTGATCTACATGACACAGAACATCAACTAATAGCTCGCTTCATCGGAGGATTACGCCAAAAGATTCAACATACACTGAATCTCTTTCATCTTCTCACCCTCGCCGAAGCTCATCAACAAGCCCTCACTGTTGAGATTCAAACTAAGGGAAATTTGTCAGGATGGAGCGCTTCTCGAGCTACTCGTTCTACACAGATCACGGCTCCTTCGTCAAGGAACCTTGCATTGCTTCTCATGTGGTGAGGCAGGTCACCGTCAATCCACATGTCCGTTGCATAATCGTCGTGGTTTACTACTCGATGAGTCTGGCCGTGATGTTGAAATCATTTACAATGAGGATTCAGTTACTACGGAAGAGCTCGAAGCTGATTCGGGTCCACTTTTGATGTTACGAAGGTCATGTTTTACATCTCGTCTTCCGACTACGTCGCCACAACGTAACAACCTTTTTCACTCGCGATGTACAATTGGGGAAAAGGTTTCCAACCTTATTATCGATTATGGCAGTTGTCAAAACGTAATTGCGAAATTCGCAGTGGAAAAACTTGGGTCTTAAGGATGAACAACACCCTGCTCCGTATAAACTAGCATGGTTGCAACAGAGCACTGAAGTGTGTGTCTCTCAACATGCGCTCGTAGCCTTTTCAATCGGAGATACATATAAAGACGAGATTTATTGCGACATAGTGCCAATGGACGCATGCCATCTGTTATTAGGACGACCTTGGGAGTTTGACCGCAAGGTCTACCACGGCGGTTTTCTTAACACCTATAGCTTTCACTTTCAGAATCGTCACTTTACCTTGAAGCCGTCTCTTCCGCCAAGTTCAGAGTCTCCAAAAGCACCGATATTGTTGCTACAACGAATGATATTTGGTGTTTTTACACCATTGAACTCATTGTTTTCATCATTTTATATCCATCATTTTATCATATTTGCATCATATTTTAGTATTTGAGTCTCATTTGATTTTAGGTGCATTTTAGAGTTAGGACTTGTGTTTGGGTATTTTCCAATTTGTTCTTGGTCTTTTAGGTGTTTTAGAGTCATTGGAGTTATGTGGATGCAAAGGAGAGTTAGGAGATGCAAGGGAGTTGGAAGTATGGATCAAACAAGCAAGAAGATGAAAGTTTACCCGAAGATAAAGGAGGATAAAAAGAGAGAATATCGATCCCCTCATTTCTAAGGGGAGGGGTTCGATATGAACCATTAAGAAGAAGGAAAAAAAAAAAGAGAATATATTGACCACCCCTCCCCCCCCCCCCCTCCCCCATTTCGAAGGGGAGGGGTTTGATATGAAGCAAATTTTCTATTTTTTTAAGATCCGACCCGGTTTGTCCTGGGTCGACCCGGTCCGAACCCTGTACCTATCTAAACAAATTTTCAGACTTTGTAACCTAAGTTTTCTTCTCCCTAGAGCTGGTTTTAGATCCAAACTCTTTTATTGATGTTTTGAATTACTCTTCATCTTATCATGCCACTCTAGTGAAGGATTCTTCACCTCTATCTTTTATTTCATGTTTATGTCTTTTATTTTGTCTTTCTCTTTGTTTATGACTTAACTTTTAGTTGGATCATGGATTAGGGTAGATTTTGATGAATTGATGGTTAGATGGTGATGATTTAGGTTGCATCTTGTTAGATCCTTCATTTAGGTTGTTCTTAATGCTAGTTTTGACTTGATCACTCAAAATCTAGAACTTATGCATTTCATGCCCGGAAGGTGTTTGTGAAAATGCTTGAACCAAAATTTTTATCAGCTTTACATATCCTAGCCAATGGAAATTGATGTTAGGGTGTTTAGTGAACTAAGTGGAATTGTTTCGTAATGCTCACTGATTATGTGATTACGAACAGAAGTTTTTGTTAATTACTTAATTAGTGAAGTGATTAGTGCCATGGAAGTGGATTAGTCATATTTGTGAATTTCATGTCTAGGATGGTACTTAATTCAATATTTAGCATCATTGTTTGATTGTTAGTTCATTTTTTTGATAGTTAAATCCATTGTCCAATGTTTTTCTCTTGTTTTCCTTCTTGCATTTTGATTTCTTGCATTTCTTAGCATTTTAAACCGTTAAAAAAACACCAAAAATATTGCTATATATTAGTTTGTTTCTCGTATTTCTAGTGTGCAAACTTTAGTCCCTTGGGATCGACCCTTAAATACTACCTCGGTGTACCATGCACTTGTGGTTTTGTTTAAGGCTTTATAAATGTAAAGGTTAAACGCCTAATTGGATCTTTGCTCTCTCGCTACATAGTGAAGGTAAAATTATCCGCATCAACGAACACCTTTTGAGTTTGAGATGCGAAAAGCAGGTTGGGTCCTAGCCGTCGTAATCTCGAATACACAACAGTTACAAGTCTCGTGTGTGCCTACACAGTTTGGTGGTATTCTTAGTGAGTTTGCGGATGTCTTCCGTCAGGTTTATCTCCATTACGAGATATCCAACATCGCATTGACTTAGTGTCCGATGCATCTCTTCCGAATCGTCCTCACTATAGGATGAGCCCAACTGAACACGAAAAACTCCGTAATCAAGTAGAAGAGTTACTAGCAAAAGGTTTTCTACGTGAGAGTTTGAGTCCATGCGCAGTTCCGGCGTTACTTATCCCCAAGAAAGATGGGTCTTGGCGTATGTGTGTCGATAGTCGCGCCATTAATAAAATCACTGTGCGTTATCGTTTTCCCATACCACGTTTAGATTATTTGTTGGATCAAATCGGGGCTGCTACCATCTTCTCCAAGCTAGATTTGAAGAGTGGTTATCATCAAATTCGAATTCGCCTTGGTGACGAATGGAAGACAAATTTCAAGACGAGAGAAGGACTTTTTGAGTGGATGGTTATGTCCTTCGGTTTGTCAAACGCGCCCAGCACCTTTATGCGTGTGATGAACCAAGCTTTACGTCCATTCATAGGCAAATATGTGGTCGTTTATTTTGACGTCATCCTAATTTTCAGTTTGTCAATGTGAAGCCCATCTACACCACTTGCGTGAATTATTGGTTGTGCTACGACAAGAAAAGCTCCTCGCCACGTTAAAGAAATGTCAGTTTGGTTGTTCGGAGGTACAATTCCTTGGGTATATTATTTCTGATCGCAGATTGGCAGTTGATCCTAGCAAGGTGTCCGCGATAAAATCGTGGCCTGTACCAACTTCGATCACTGAAACGCGCAGTTTCCATGGCCTAGCATCTTTTTATCGGCGTTTTGTTCCTTAGTTTAGCTCGCTTATGGTTCCTATCACGGATTGCATTCGTGATGGCACGTTTGTGTGGGCACCGGCAGCAACCGCAACTTTTGATTTAATCAAGGAAAAATTGAGCTCTCCCCCTATTTTAGCTCTCCCAGACTTTACATTAGTCTTTGAGTTACATTGTGACGCCTCCAAAATAGGTGTGGGTGCAGTCCTTAGCCAACGTGGACGCCCGATTGCATTTTATAGGGAAAAGCTTTCCGGTGCGCGATCTCGTTATAGTACTTATGATGTTGATTTTTATGCCATTGTTCAAGCCATTAAGCATTGGCGTCACTATTTATTCCATAAGGAATTCGTTCTTTATACGGACCATGATGCCCTCAAACACATTAGTAGCCAAGACAAGGTATCATCTCGACACGTGTCATGGATCGCATATTTGCAGCAGTTCACCTTTGTCACTAAGCATACCTCGGGCACTAGCAATCGTGTTGCAGATGCTTTGAGTCGGCGTCGTTCGGTGTTGCGGTTCTACATGTTTCTGTTCCCGGTTTCAGCTCGCTCGTGTCTCTTTATGCAACATATCCATTTTTTTGTCCGATCATGGCATCCTTACAATCTGGTACGTCTGCATTCTTATATACACTTCATGATGGTTTCCTCTTTCGGGATACACGTCTTTGTGTTCCATATTGTAGTCTCCGTCCTGAACTAATTTCATAACTTCATAATGAGGGATATGTTGGTTGTGATCGAATGCTACACCTCGTTTCTTCTTCATATTTTTGGCTTTCTATACGGCGTGATGTGGAATGCTTCATTGAGAGGTGTGTCATCTGTCAAACATCAAAAGGCCAAGCAACAAATGCGGGTTTGTATCTTCCCCTGCCGATTCCCACACAACCGTAGACGAACATAAGTATGGATTTTGTGATGGGACTTCCTCGTACTCAGAAGGGCTTTGATTCTATCTTTGTCGTCGTTGACCATTTTTCCAAAATGGTTCACTTCATTCCTTGCAAGAAAACAACTGATGATGTACAAGTAGCGACTTTGTTCTTTCGTGAGGTGTATCGTCTTCATGGGTTACCATCATCTATAGTTTCGGATCGTGATTCTCATTTCCTTGGACATTTTTGGCGTTCTTTGTGGAAGCTATTGGACACTAGCCTTGACATGAGTTCAGCTTATCACCCTCAGACGGATAGGCAAACGGAAGTCACTAATCGTTCATTGGGTAATTTACTCCGTTGTCTAGTCGGCAAGTCCATCAAGACATGGGATTCTAAACTACCTCAGGCTGAATTTGCGCACAACCATTCACTTAATCGAAGCTCTGGCTTTAGTTTTTCCAGGTTATATATGGCGTGCTACCGCGTGGACCCCTAGACTTATCTTCTCTTCCAAATCGCACACGAATACACGGGAATGCTGCAACTGTTATGGATGAGATCATAAAGATTCATGTACAGACGAAAGACAACCTTCAAACCTCCGCCAGTAAGTACAAAGCCACATCTGATTCTCACCGTCAACGTCTTGTTTTTGATGTAGGCGACCTTGTATGGGCTGTATCAACGATAACGCTTATCGTTTGCGACTTCCTTCCAATATAAACACATCAGATGTCTTCAATGTGAAGTATTTTTCTCGTTTCTTCTCTCTAGATTCATCCGATTCGAGGTCGAATCCTTCTCACCCCGGGAGTCATGATGTAGCAACATCTTCAAAAACAAGTGGGAAGCACAACGACGAATACGTACAAGTGCTGGTGTTTAAATTTAAATTTTTTTGTTTTATTTTTAATTTGGATTTTCTTTAGATAGACTTTTCATGAATTTCAAAGTCTATCGGTTTTAGGAATTACTCTTTCTAAGTCGGTTTGTGATTAGATTGAGACGTCTATATAAGACGTGGCTTCCTTGCTTTAATAGACAGTTTTTACTTTGAATAAATAGAGAGTTTATCTCCTTTCTTGTTCTGAGAATTCCTTTGAATCCTCCATTAACAAGAAGCAGGCTCCTCTTGCTTGCGTCTTAAGCAACAAGTTGAGCTAAATTCCGGTTATACGATGCGCCACATGTCTCTTGAAAGGAGTAACATGAAGCTCATCTTGCGAGGCTGACAGGTTGGCTTGTGAGGATGGGGAGAAAACGGGCCGATAATCTTATGTCAAAAAGACTAACGACGATGAAATAGGAGAAAAAGGAAAAAATATTGTGACGGGAACTTTAAGAAGATGTGTGAATCTGTAACGTGAACCAAGGCAATTGATATATTTGTGGAGCCTGAGACAGAGAGAGATGAGACTGAGAGAGATGTGAATGAGAGAGGTGAGAATGAGAGAGACGAGACTGAGAGAAACGAGAGTGCAGACCGAGAGAGATGAGAATGAGAGAGATGAGCATCAGTTTGATGAAGAAGGAAGGGTTGAAAGAAATGTGGCGGATTTTGTTGATGAAGAGATTGATGAGTATGCTACACATGTGGGCTCAGATGATGATGAAGATGATAATGAGAGAGAGGGTTATTTCAGGTACAAGAAAAGCAGTGGTGAGCTGAAGTTAAGACAAACTTTCGACAGTTTAGGGGCTTTTAAGAAGGCTATGGTAGACTATGTGTTAAAGCATGGATGGAATGTGAAATATGTTCGTTGGGAGAAAGACAAATATGAGCTTAAATGTGCTAGTGTAGCTGAAGAAGCCGAAAAAGAAGAGGAAGAGTGTATGTGGAGAAATCAAAAATGATGTCGTTTTCGATCATATCATTTTAAAAAAATTAGTTTTATAAATTTTAAACCAGACCAAACCGGTATTCCACCTGTCACCCACGTCAGCAACCGTTAACGGGAAACTCACTCCGTTTACAGTTTTGATGGAATTGACCATATTTTAAAAAGTCATGTAGTAAATTCAAATATATAGGTAGTTCATGTGTTTTATGGCATTGATCAATAGATCGTGTATGAATAATCAAAAAATGCTTAGTTCACAGGGGAATAGACTTTTTTCCCATATATATGCTTCTTGTCCTAAGCTAAAATGGGTTGTTGGCACAGTTCAGATAGACAATGTGGGGTTGGCTTCAGCTTTATGATCTTGATATCTTACAATTGACTGCATTTTGTTTCGGAGTTCGGATGCCAAAACTCAAATCGTAAATACAAATAGATTCGATCTTTGACCTTTGATAAATCTTCAAGATTTTTGTTGCATAACCAATAAGAAAACAGCACAAAAATGCATATAATAAGTGTGGGAGTCGAAACTCGCACAACTAAATTTTGTAAGGAAAATTTAGGGATTCGAAAACTTCTATGAAAAGAAACACAAGAACAGAGATCCGAAAATGGTGTTTTTATTAAAGCTATTTAGAAAGTTGTTTGCAGAGAAAATAACAAGTGTTTGTTAGGTAAAATTGCGGATCGCTTTTTCAAAGGGGTACATGTCTATTTATACAAGAATAAGTCGGCTAGGCCTCTTCCTAAACGATAAAGGAAAACATCTTTATTCTTCGAGATTTCCTTTCTTCTCTGGTTTGTCTAAGTCGGTTCGGGTGTGGGCTTCTTACTTTGACTTGCTACCTCGGCCCACCAGACTCTTGTGGCTTGTTGCCTCGGCCCAACAAAACACTGCCGATGCGTTTGTTACCGAGCCACACTGGCGTGTCATGTTGCCGAGCCATCTTCTTCTTGACATGTTGCCGAGCTGTTCAGGCTTGCGTTGTCGCCAAGCTACTTCGTCACTTGTGTTACCGAGCCGTCTTGGCTCGCGTCGTTCTCGAGTGGCTGACAAGTCTTTATCTGCCGAGGCGTTATAGTGAGGATATGGCCGAGCAGTTTTGGCTCGTCATATCAATGAGTAGTTCAGGCTGCCATGCTGCCGAGCCATCTTTGGTTCGGCATTACCAAATTGCCTTGGCAACCGTCGTTGCCAAGCTGTCTGGGTTGTCTGGCTACCAAGCCATCTTTGTTTGGCATACTACCGAGCCATTGTGACATGTTGCCGAGCCGTCTTACTGAGTTTGATCTGTTTTGGCTCGACAACAAATATTGGCTCGGTGACCGAATATTTCCTTAATCACAAACCATAATTTTATCGGGAATCGCAAACCTTTTTATTGGTTCCCGAGGTTGCGTGGTACCACGCGCTGTTCTTTAATCGTCTATATATTCAGAATCTTGCCCCACTCTTCATAACTTACTTCTCCAAATTTCCGAAAAGACAGGTTGCTCTCTTCTCTCTCTTCTTTTCTCTCTTTTATGTTTATTTTTTAGCTAGGTTATTGTTGATTTCTTCTCTTCCGCCGTCGAATCTTTGAGTTTTCCAACCTAACTTCGAACGTGGCTCGGTGGTTCCTCAATTTATTCAACCCATCTTCAAACTCCTCCGGCGACTTCTTGTATTTTCCGATCCATCTTCATACTTCTGCGGCGAGTTAACGAATTTCCCGATCCATCAGCATCTGGATCTCGGTGCTAACGCGAACTTTCAGGTTTCCAGCTGAAATTTCTCTAATTTTTGCTAAGTATTTAGCGTGTTTTTGAGCCAAGATCTCTGATGTCGCATACCGTCGAGCTGGAAGATTCTGTTGGTTCGACAAACTCTGCTTCACTGCTAGGTCGTAAGATGGTATTGTCTCCTCAGGTTGCCGAACCAGTTGAGCCTGATTCTCCGCTGGGTCGGCTTCGTATCGATATCCTGTCTTTGGTTGATGATGCTTTTGATGTCGAGGCAGAAGCTGAGACGGATACCGAGGCAAGCTTGATACAGAAAGCCCTTGAAGAAATCAAAGCCGGGCCAACAGAGTATAGTCTTGACAAGGCCGAAAAGGTGCGGTTGGAGAGGCTGTTTGCGAGCCACCAAGCTAGCACATCGACGAGGCGAAAACCTAGGAAGAAAAAGGCTCCTAAGAAACAAGCCGACCCACCTGGTTCGTCTTTGTGCACTACAGAATCCTTGGAAGCATTGAGGCATCGATTCAATATTTCAGAAGACGTTGACTTGATTGTTCCTGCTCCAACAGACCGAGCCGAGGCTCCGCCGCCTGTGCATTTTATTCTCTATGAGTGTTTCTTTTATCAAAGTCTGCTTTGGTTTCTAATTCCTGGATTGATCATCCGTTTTTTGTCCAAGCAAGGATTAGCGCCGAGCCAAATTCCTCTTCGGGGGATGCGTCACTTGGTTGGGATCTTGGTTCGGAGCTACGAATGCGACGTAACTGTTCGCGTTTCACATCTTTGGTAGTTCCTTGAATTTCAGAAGAATAAAAACTCCAAAACCTGTTATATCTCTAATAAGAAGAAGAGAAATATTATTGAAGGCTTCCGAAGCAAAGACAGCGACTGGGGAAGCTACTTTTTCTTTGTTCCTATTAATGACGCCACAGTAGAAGCCGAATGCGTTCGCCATGTCAAGATGGAGTGGGGAACTATTGGTGGGCGAGCCGTGGATTTTCAGGAGATCTATCAGATGTTTATCTTGTTGCGAGCTGAACAATTCTTTTTCCTTGTTTTTGCAGTACGGCAGATTCTTTCCCATTTTCCGGAGGATACGCTTACTCTTCGAGACACGCTTGCTGCAGGGAAGTGTCACTGGGAAAATCACTTTTCCCTGAAGAGAGTGGAGAAAGCCCGAGCTATTTTTGCCGGAGTCGAAGTATCTGACAGCTCGGAATTTGAATCTTTTCCCCAGAATTTTCAAGAAAATGTCATGGGAAAAAGACCAACGATTCAATACAAGCAAGCATTGAAAGACAAGGCGAAGGAAACCGCCAATCGAGCCGCCGAGGTTTCGAACGTGGTTGCTCGTACCACCGAACCAACTAACGAGATAACAGACCAAATGGATGCCGAGGTGAAACAGAATTCTCCTCCCGCACCCCCAGCTCTTGATGCCGAAGCAAGGGAGGTTGTTTTGGCTATTGTTTCGGCTGTCAGGCCTTCCGTTTCGATTATAGCTCAGCATAATGATGGCAAAAGGTTGACTCCTCATAAAAGTTTCACCTCTGAAGCTGACAAAGGAAAAGCAAGGGAGAAGACAACGCCAGAAACCTGCCGAACCTGCTTCCACCGAACCGCCGCCTATGTCATTTAGGCATGAAGGATCCGAACCAATCTGCAATGACGAGGCAGCCTCGGCAACCCTCTTCTCATAGGTTCCCTGGTTGGGAGACAGACTGCCACCTCTCGATATGCTGTCCCATGGTGATCTGTACACCGACATGTCGCTCCGAGGCACCAAGGTATGTTTGGAGATTGCATAATTTGTTGAGTAAAAAGACTAAGTACTAATAATATTTGTCCCAAGGTGTTGTTTTTTAGTACAGTATCTCCTCAGTGACAGTGAACGAAGGGGTGTGAATTTCTTAACGATTCTTCTTTCTCTTCATGTCGGTTCGGTGGAACTGTGATGTCTCTCTTAGTAGAGTGTTTGATTCCGGTAATCTAATTCTATGCCGTTGGAAATTTCGGTTATCAACCGGTGATTGTTATCCTAATCCTTGGTGTGGAAATGTCATTTGTATTTTCGATCCTGGAATTATTGGTTTAATCACTCTACTCGAAGGAATAATACCATATTTGGATCAACTCGTGAGAACAAAAAAGTCAAAGTCTTTGAAAATGACTATGATACGGAAGCTTTGGTATCAGAATGTCGACATTTCATAATTATTATCGAAAGCATCGATTTTTGTCATGCGGTGTGCAATTTGAAGGTTTAGCCCATATATGCTATCCACGCACATAATTCGTATCAGAGTAAGATCGATACGAAAAAAGAAAATAACGGATTTAATGATCCATTAGCGAGTAAAGTTTGTCTACATAAAGCATCGTCAAATTCACTTCTTTTGATGTATCTTTCTCATTATATGACGCATATATGTAATAATTTGTTTTCCAAAATCTACGTATTTATGTTGACTTTGTAACTTTTTAATATTAATGAAATGTTTAGCCGTAAAAAAAAATAAAAAACAACAAAAAAGAAATTTTGATTTTCTTAAATATATTTATGATATATTTTTTTTAATATATTTTTGCTGTTGTAATAATCCAATTATATTTGCCTTTCCGTAGAGAGGGAGTTTTCTAAAAAACGAGAAACGGTTAAAGCAGCGGTTGCTGTCGGAGTATTGCTTCGAAGACAAAAACTGAGGTTGTTACGTTTTGGCCAACGGTTATCTTCTTCTTCTTCTTCTTCCTCTATGCGTCTGATTCTTCAAACCTAAGCAAAAGTCCATTTTTTGGTTGATTCTTCGTCGCCATCCCTCGCCCAACTTCACCTTCTCTGACATTATCACTACACCATCCTTTCTTCTTCTTCTTCATCTCTTCTGTGACTTTTAATCTTTCTTCACTATATGATCAAAACGTGCTCCATCTGGGTTTTACAATTCACACGAAAAAAAACCCTTTTCTGAGTGATCTTATCGTATACGTATGTTCATTATATTTGGGTATTTTCCTCTGTTTTGCCTTCTCTTCGAGGTTGAGAATTCTAAAACATCTCAGGTTGTTCCGGGTAACCAGAGTACGGAGTGAAGATAAGGTGTTTGATGAAATGCCTCACTGAAGTATCCATGTGTGTTTACATGTATTGGTACTTTTAGATTCTCAGTGTGTGTAAACCGTTTATTTTGTTCTTGCTCAGGTCCCGAGAGAGATCAAATCAAACTCTCTGGTTCTTGGCTTTGAAAATTCCGATATGAGTACCCGTTATCCCACTCAATTGCAATCATCAGCCATTATGTCCATCACTGTCTCGTCATCTTCTTCCCTAAATTCCACGCCACGGAATGATAACAGTCACCTGGCTGCAGTTTCCAACACTCGCGAGAGCTCTCCATCGTCCTTCTTGATGAGACTGGCCATGAGGGTATCTAGAGCAAGGTGGTTCATCTTCTTGAGAAGAGTGTTTCATTACCAGAACGGCTCAAGATCCGATCTTGGCACCAATCCTTTCAATTCAACCACTTGGATGATATCAGAGCTCATCGCTTTACTTGTACAGATCACTCTGATAACATTCACACTAGCTTTTTCAAAGAATGAGCGGCCTATTTGGCCAGTGAGGTTCTGGATCACCGGCTACGATGTAGGATGTCTTCTCAATCTCATGCTGTTATACGGTCGGTACCGTCAGCAAGACATTAGCCAAGGAAATGGATTTAGCTTCGGTGATATTGAGCAGCAACAAAGAGGCAGAGAAGAGACTAGGTAGCTAGGAAACTCTGCTTCCTTCTTTCCAAATCAAGATTGAACATTGATCATAAAACTTGGAATGTAATAATGATCTCTAGACAAATGACAGATTCTGACTGTGTGTTTCAGGTGCTCGCATTTGATGAACAGATGCCGGACATTGCTGGAGCTTTTCTTTGCGATATGGTTTGTGATAGGTAACGTATGGGTGTTTGATTCTCGGTTTGGTTCTTACCACTATGCTCCAAACCTCCATGTCCTCTGCATATCCCTTCTCGCGTGGAACGCTCTCTGCTACTCCTTCCCATTTCTTCTCTTCCTCCTGCTCTGCTGTGTTGTGCCTCTCATTAGTAGCTTCCTCGGCTACAACATGAACATGGGATCTTCCGATAAAGGAGCTTCAGATGACCAAATCTCTAGTCTCCCCAGTTGGAAGTACAAACTCGTCGATGACGCTTCTGATTCTGATTCAGTCAAAGATCCTGTAAGCTCTTTTTCTCACTATATGATCAAGTCAAATTGCAAAACCGAAACCTAGAAGGCTTTTAGGACTGAACTCGAATTCTAAAATAGGTTTCATAGTCAAGAAAATTATTGATATCGGAATTGAAATCTTCGGTTTTCTGCAGGAATGTTGCATATGTTTGGCAAAGTACAAAGATAAAGAACAAGTGAGAAAGCTTCCATGTACTCATAGTTTTCACCTCAAATGCGTAGATCAATGGCTTCGTATCATCTCATGTTGTCCTCTCTGCAAACAAGATCTTCCCAACTAAAAATCAAAACGAGACACAAGTAACAAGATTTAATCTCTCATCAAGTTCCATACTTTCTTTGTTTTTTCTCTTGTCGTCCACACACGGTTACTTGTGTGAGTGTCATTTTTTTTCTTTCTTTTGTGTACAAAGGAGCTCACCAGTAACCGTAACTACACCTGACAATATACACAAAAAATATAAGAAATTAAAAATAAAAGATCACTACATGATCAATATATACCAGTAAATCTGTTCATGTCTTTCGATAAAGGCTTTGATTGGTAATTTTAATGTGTACCATCTAGTGAGATGGTAAAAGGTAATAGTACCACTATTTCTTCATCGTACCACTATTTCTTACCATTTTTAACTGTATTATCATCTTTTATATATATATGGTTTTATGTAACCAATCAAATTCAAAATAAACAATATATACGGTTAGTGGTTTAATTAATTCTTTTTTTACATATAATTATATTGATTAAACTTTGAACAGAAAGTACAAGTAGTTTATAAACCACAAATGAGAAATTCTAAAATTTGATACAACGAATTCGATTCAAAGGCTTTCTTTGATAACATATCCGCAACTTGATTATGTTATCGATTGATGTGGTCTAGCGAGCATTGAGCAGTTTTGATATCCACTATCCGATATCATATAAGATATTTGCGATCTCCGTATTATCCTTTCCCGTGTTTACCAATCTGGTTAATTCAGCATTATCCCCTTCAAACTACACGCATCTCCATCTTTGTGTCCAAATTATCTGAAAAACATGAAGAAAACCTAATACTTCGGTTTGTAGAGGTATGCTCGAACATCTCCTTGTAGCTCTAGCATGTTGGCATTCAAAAGCATATGGCCTTGTCCTTAATCGTTCTGCAGTAGGTGTGGGAGTCGAAACTCGCACAACCAAAACTTGTAAAGAGATTCAGGGATTCGACAAACTTCTATGTAAAGAAACCAAGAAACTGAGATCCAAAGATGGAGATTTTATTCAAGCTGTTTCGAAAGCTGTTTGTAAAGTAATAAGCGTTTAGCTAGGTCAATTTTCGGATCCCTTCCTCAAAGGGGTACATGTCTTATTTATACAAGAATAAGTCGGCTAGGCCTGCTTCCTAAAGATATTTGGAAAACTTCCTTTCTTTGGCTCGGATGTGGGCTTCTTTCTTAGGCTCGTCATCTTGGCCCACCAATCTCTTACGACTCGTTGCCTTGGACATGTTAAGATATTGGGCTCGTCGTCCCTCTCAACTCCGAGCCAGGTAGTTGGTTTGCCAACACATTGGCTCGTCACCGTTCGTTGGTTTGCCAACATGTTGGCTCATCATTTGTTTCTTCATGCTGCCGAGCCAAGATGTTGGCTCGTCGCCTGCTTTCTCCTTGCTTAGCCAAGTGTTGGCTCGTCTCCATTTCTTCCTTGCTACCGAGCCAAGTGTTGGCTCGTCTCCTGCTTCTTCCACTGCCTAGCCAAGATGTTGGCTCGTCGCCTGCTTTCTCCTTGTTACCTAGCCAAGTGTTGGCTCGTCACTCCTTTCTCTTTGCTATCGAGCCAAATGTTGGCTCATCACCTGCTTCTTCCTGCTGCCTAGCCAAGATGTTGGCTCGTCTCCTTCCTCTTACACTGCCTAGCCAAGATGTTGGCTCGTCGCCTGCTTTCTCCTTGCTTAGCCAAGTGTTGGCTCGTCTCCATTTCTTCCTTGCTACCGAGCCAAGTGTTGGCTCGTCGCCTGCTTCCTCCACTGCCTAGCCAAGATGTTGGCTCGTCGCCTGCTTTCTCCTTGTTACCTAGCCAAGTGTTGGCTCGTCACTCCTTTCTCCTTGCTACCGAGCCAAACGTTGGCTCATCACCTGCTTCTTCCTGCTGCCTAGCCAAGATGTTGGCTCGTCTCCTTCCTCTTACACTGCCTAGCCAAGATGTTGGCTCCTCGCCTGCTTTCTCCTTGCTTAGCCAAGTGTTGGCTCGTCACTCCTTTCTCCTTGCTACCGAGCCAAGTGTTGGCTCGTCGCCTGCTTCCTCCACTGCCTAGCCAAGATGTTGGCTCGTCATCGTTTCTTCACGCCTAGCCAAAATGTTGGTTCGTCGCCTAGCCAAACATTGGCTCGTCATTGCTTGCTTCTGCCGCCGAGCCAAGAGTTTGTGCTTGCTTGGCTAGCATTTTCTCCATACTTAGTCTTATCAGCAGTTGATCTCGACGAGGTGAAAACTGACCCTAACAGTTAGCCCCCCAGCTCGGTAGTATTATTAATAATAGTGACGAGGTGAGAAGTCAAGATCGAGATCAACTATCTTTGGGCTACCGAGCCAGATTTGTGGTGAAGTTGTCACCCGAGCATTGACACATGCCGAGCCAAACTGATAGTGTTACCGAGGTGTTTTATTTCCGAGCCAACACTGGAGTATCTTATCGCCGAGCCGACTCCTTGACGTGCTGCCGATTCGTTTTCAATTGCATTGCCGAGCCACTTTGGCATGTGACATTTGTTTTTCATTATGCCGAACCGACACCTTTCTCATGTTGCCGAGCCAACTTATCATTAGTTTGGCCGAGCTGCTTTGGCTCGTTATCTTGCTGTATTGCTTAGATCGTTATTTCGCCGAGCCGTCTTCTTCTGATATGCTGCTGAACCAAGCTGTCATTGGTTTTTGGCTCGGTAGTAATGTTGGCTTGAAGTGTCTCTGTTCATGATTACAACTTTATTGGGAACTGTAAGCGTTTCGCATGTTCCCGAGGCCGCGTGGCGTTACGCGCTTCACTTTTATGCGCCTTTATATTCAGATCCTTGTTTCACTCTTCATAACTCACTCTTCTTCATTTCCGAAAAATCAGGTAGCTCTCTTCTCTCTCTTCTTTTCTCTCTATTTGTTTAAGTTGTTGGCTAGGTCTTTATATATTTCTTCACTTCCGCCGCCACCTCTTTGAGTTTTCCGATCCACCTTCAAGCGCGGCTCGGTGATCCTATAAACTTTCCGATCCATCTTCAAATCCTTCCGGCGACCCCTTGAGTTTTCCGACCCGTCTTCATACGTCTGCGGCGAGTATTCGAGTTTTCCGATCCATCTTCATCCAGATCGAATTATTCTCCTTCATCTTCTGTTTCCGAGCCAAAAATCTCTACGAATTCTTTCTAAGTACCAGCTTGACTACGAGCCAGAATTATCAATGTCTAATATCACCGAGCTGGAGGATTCTATTGGTTCGGCGACTTCCGCTTCACTGCTGGGTCGCAAGATGGTTTTATCTCCAGAGGTTTCCGAGCCGGTCGAACCTAGTTCGTCGTTGGGTCGGTTGCAAACTGTCGTCCCGTCTTTGGTCGACGAGGCTATTGATGCCGAGGCGGATGCCGTGGCAGTTTTGATTCAGAGGGCTCTCGCAGAATTCAAAGCCGAGCCGATGGAGTATGTTATCGATGAGGCAGAAAAGATACGGTTGGAGAGATTATTTGCGAGCCATCAAGCCAGTACGTCGACGAGGCGAAAACCCAAGAGGAAAACGCCCAAGAGACGTCCTGACCCACCTGGTTCGTCTTTGTGTACTGCGGAGTCCTTGGAGGCACTGAGGCATCGATTTCATATTTCAGAAAGCGTCGAACTGGTTGTCCCTGCTCCAACTGACCGAGCTGAATCTCCGCCGCCTGGGTATTTCACTCTCTATGAGAGTTTCTTCTACGGTTGCCTACTCTGGTTTCCGATTCCCAACTTGATCGTCCGTTTCCTATACAAACACGGGTTAGCGCCGAGCCAAATTACACCTCGTGGGATGCGTCACTTAGTCGGGATCCTGGTTCGGAGCTACGAGTGTGATGTGACTGTTCGCATCTCCCATCTTCGGCAGTTCCTTGAGTTCTGAAAGATCAAGAACTCCCGAGCCTACTACATTTCTAATAAAAAACAAAGAAAAATAATCGAAGGCTTCCGAAGCAAGGACAGCGATTGGGGGCACTATTTCTTCTTTGTTCCTATCAATGATGCTACGGTAGAAGCCGAAAGCATCCATTACGTCAAGTCGGAGTGGGGAGATATTGGTGGGCGAGCCGTAGACTCTTCTGGAGATTCGCTAAGTTTTGCTTTGTAGCGAGCTGACCACCGTTTTCTTATGTGTTTTTGCAGTTCGGCAGATTCTACCACGCTTCCCAGAAGACACGCTTACGCTTCGGAACACACTTGCCGCTAGGAGGTGCCATTGGGAAAGACATTTTTCCCTAAGAAGAGTCGAAAAAGCCCGAGCTATTTACGCCGGTGTCGAAGTGTCCGACAGCTCGGAGTCTGAATCTTCATTACCAAGTCCTCCGAAGAGAAATATGGGAAAAAGACTGACGTTTCGCGATAAACAAGCTCTGAAAGAGAAGGAAGAAAAAGAGGCGGCCATCCGAGCCGACGAGGCAACTGTTGCGACAGATCAAATTGCCGAGCCAGTTGCTCAGACTGTCACCGAGGTGGAACAACAGCTTCTTCCCGAGCCGCCTGCAACTGATGCAGAAAACAGGGAAACAGTTTCTGCCATTGTTCCCGCCACCAGACCATCTAGCTCGGCGCTTGCCCAGCACAAAGATGTCAAGAAGAAGCGCGCTGCTGCCGAGCCTGACAAGGAAAAGGCCAACGAAAAACAAAAAAGAAAAAGACAAAAACCCGCCGATCCAATTCCCGCCGAGCCAACACCAGCGTCATTTCGACAAGAAGGATCAGCCCCGATCTGTAATGACGCTGAAGCTTCAGCGACTCTCTTCTCGCAGGTTCGCTGCTCGGGTGATAGACTGCCGCCCGTTGATGTCCTAACCCACGGCGACCTGTATACTGATATGTCGCTCCAAGGCACCAAGGTAAGTTCGTTTACAAATTGTTGTTCAGTAACAAATCTTGAGAGCTAACTGTTTGTTCTTATGATCAGTTCGTCGCGTCTATCAACAAGATTGTCGCTGCGTTCGAGCATGACATTAGAAAGGATAAACGCCGAATCGAAGATGCCCAGAAGGATGTATCTTTCCTTCGAAGCAGGGTTGCCGAGCTGGAAGGCAAACATGCGGACGAGCTGGCGACTGCCGCAGCTTGGATCGAAGCTCTCGAGAAGGACAAGGTGTTCCTTAAGGAAGAGTGGAACAAAGCCGGTGACTTGGCTATGAGAATAGATCGCTCCAAGCAGAAGAAGGCTGTCGAAATTGAATCCTTGAAGAGGCAACTCACTGCCGTAAAAGCTTTGCACGAGGCAGATGTGAAGAAGGCGCAGAAAGCTGCGAGGCGGGAGATGTCCGAGAGATTCCAGGAACGGCTCGCTAAGATTGAGAAGAAGATTGACGAGCTGAGAGAGGCGAAAGAGAAGGAGCTTGATCTGGCCCAGGTTGACAGCAATCTTCAGTTGCTCAAAATTCTGCAGAAAGAGGATGCGCCTGCCCTTGACTCCGAGGTGGCGAAACTAACGGGCTGGAGAGCTGATCTGGCCGAGGCGGCTGATGAGTTCGAGAAGATTGAGGCCGAGCTGAAGAAAGATTTGACGCTTTCTCCTATTTCTTCAGAGTCTACGGGCACTCTCCTAGGGAGCGAACCAGTGGAAAACGCGGCGGCGAACGTTGGTGTTGGAGATTTTTCCGGCTCGAACGCTGATACGCCTGGGATTTCTGCTCTCGCTGCTGAGAAACCTTCCGAGCCGGATCCTCTTGAATGATCTTTTTCTCTGTTCCCTTAACTTAAAAACTCCTTTGTCTTTTATTCGGTATTTTTGGGAAGACAAGTACCTAGATGGCTTTATCCACTAAGCTTTGTAATGATTGTTGTTTGTCGTCATAACATCTGTTTAAAGATTATCTGCTTTTGCTTAAGTAATCTCTTACTTCTGCTCTGATGTGATATTGCGAACCATCTTTGTCCAGTGAAAGTATGGTTATCTTTGTATTGAGCGCTTTTGTTGTCAGTTTAGGGTTCGCGGTGATCCGACTTACATTCCCGTTCTTTTGACAATGAAACATACTTAATCTCATACTAACTTTTTGGGTCTAGTATAATGTTTCAGAGATATTTATGACCAGTGTACCAAGAGGCATTTACTGGGTTTTAGAGTTTAGTTTGAGTGTTAAGACTTGCGAGTTCTCGACTTACGGGTCCCTCTCAAAGATAAACTTGTAAGAATATCGTCCAGGTATACCTTTCGGACATTAGATTAGGATATACCCAACCGGAATTTGTATAGCGCGCTTTCATACCCGTAAGAGGGTGTTGAGAACCTTTAATCCCGTATAGAGATAATGGTTAAAATCCATAAAGGATGTGGTTGTTCGTCTGTTGTGGCCAGCAACGGACGAGGTGATGAATGTCCATGAAGGATGTAAAGATGTAACTTGTGTAGACTAAGTGACACGAGTTTGCTTAGAAAAAATTTGAAGTTATTACCTTTAAAGAATGATGCGAGGTGTGGGAGTATACATGTATACGTACCCACTCCCCCCTTTTTTGAGGAGGGGGACAACTGAACTCGTCCGAAGACGAGCTGCCTACGTACCCTTTTCAGGGATCAAGTCGTCCCGTAGTTCATGTGAAGTGATTTAGTGGTAATACCTCCTTAGATGCATTGCGTTCCAAGATCTTGGTATCGGAACATCAAACATGTTTGAGAGCTCGTATACTCCTGGTCGAACTGCCTTGGTGATCTTGTAGGGTCCTTCCCAGTTTGCTCCTAGTTTGCCAGCGTTTGTTTCGGCTATGTTCTGAAAAACTTTGCGGAGAACCAGATCACCTTCTTTGAACTTGCGACTTCTGACGTTAGTGTTGTAATACGTAGCTGCTGCCTGTTGATAATTTTGAATCCGAACCAGTGCCTGATCCCTTCGTTCGTTAACCAAGTCCAACTCATCGAGTAGCATGAGGTGATTCAATCCTTCCTGCCCAGAAAGAAGTCTGCGGCGGACTCCAGGGAATTGGACCTCGGCCGGGATGACACATTCGGTACCATGGACAAGAGCAAAGGGTGTTTCTCCAGTGGCACATCGCAGAGTGGTTCGGTGCGACCATAATACTCCTTCGAGCTCATCTGCCCAGCGTCCCTTCTTTGCATCAAGGCGTTTTTTCAATCCATCCAGGATGGTCTTGTTTACTGCCTCTACTTGTCCATTCCCTTGTGGGTAGCGTGGCGTAGACTTGCTGAGTCGTATCTTCCATTTTTCGCAGAAGGCTTCAAACCTTGTAGAGATAAATTGCGAGCCGTTGTCCATAACAATTTCGTAGGGAACTCCATGTCGGCATAAGATATTTTTCCAGACGAAATTTTCAACTTGGGCATCCTTTATGTTGGCGTAAGAATCTGCTTCTACCCATTTTGAGAAGTAATCTGTCAAAACCAGCAAGAACCTCTTTTGTTTGGACCTATGCAGAGGCCCGACGATGTCCATTGACCAGCGCATGAAAGGGTAGGGCGCTGAGATTGATGATAGTAGCTCCGTAGGTTGATGAATCAGTGGGGCATGTCGTTGGTATTTTTCGCACCTGGCAGAGAACTTTTCACAGTCCTTCACCATCGTTGGCCAATAGTATCCATGACGCTTGATCTTGATCGCCAAGGCTCTTCCGCCGGAGTGATTGCCACACGAGCCACTATGGACCTCTTCCATGATGTTTCTCGCTTCGGCGCCTTCGACGCAAGCCATCAGTGGTCCTGAGAATCTCCACTTGAAGACGTTTCCATCTAGGAGAACATATCGAGCAGCTTGAGCTCTGAGTTTTTGAGCAGCCCACTTATCTGATGGTGTCTCGCCGTCCATGATGTATACGCGAATTGCTCCCATCCATTCTTTGTCGCATCCGTAGTCCGTTTCTGTTTGTTGTGGATCTTCCTCCTTGTCCACTACTTCACCTTCGGCCGGAGGCGCCGTTTCAGGTTCTTCCTCTATCTCAATTACCTTGTCCTCCACCGATGATGTCATGTTCTGGTCATCTAGATTGGTGGTGTCGGTGCTGCCCTTTTCTGCAAGACTTGGCCCAGATATTCCTTCGGCTCGAACGGCTGTTTGAGAGCGAGTGACCGCGTTCACGGTGCCAGAGAGGCTGATACTTAGGTTTTTGATGAATTCCACTGGGATTATTCTTTTCAAATCCGGATCGGAGGTGGATGCGAGTGCTGCTAGCGCGTCTGCCGAAGTGTTTTCCCCGCGTGGTATCCGTGTTAATGTGAACTCTTCGAACTGTGCAGCCAGTCCTTTGACAATCTTTAGATAAGCTTCCATTCGGTCGTCTCTGGCTGTGTACTCGCCGCTAACTTGGTTGACCACCAGCTGTGAATCGCAGTAGGCGTGGATGTGCGAAACCTTGAGTCCAAGAGCAAGTCTCATTCCAGCTATCAAGGCTTCATATTCTGCTTCGTTATTGGATGCGCGAAAACCCAGGCGGAATGACTGCTCGAGGATTTCGCATGTTGGAGAGGTTAACCGTATTCCCACTCCGGATCCTTGTTTTGATGATGATCCATCCGCGTGAAGCCTCCATATTGTGCTCGGAGCCGGCTCTTCCATCACTTCTTCTGGGAGTTCTATCAAAAAGTCGGCTAGGACTTGAGATTTTGCGTAGGTTTTGCTTCGATATTCGATGTCATATTCGCTCAGCTCGATTGCCCACTTTGCCAATCTCCTAGACTGGCTAGGACTATGCAAGACGGATCGCAGTGGGAAGGTAGTCAAAACCACAATCGAATGTGACTGGAAGTATGGTCTCAGTTTTCGAGCGGACATTACCACAGACAATGCCAGCTTCTCCATCTGTGGATACCGTGTTTCAGCGTCGGTGAGAGTTTGACTAACATAGAAAATTGGCTTCTGCTCGCTGCGCTCTTCCCTGATGAGTACACCACTTACCGCCGTGGCCGAAACGGCCGTGTATAGAAACAGTGGCTCGCCTTCCACCGGTTTCGTCAGTACTGGAGGGCTGGCTAGGTACTCTTTCAACTGCTGAAACGCCTGTTCGCATTTTTCTGTCCATTCAAACTTCTTGTTCCCACGTAGCATATCGTAGAAAGGCAAACATTTATCAGTTGACCGAGAGATGAAACGATTCAGCGCGGCGACCCGTCCAGTTAGCCTCTGGACTTCGCGTTTTGTCTTCGGCGACACCATCTGTATGAGCGCATCAATCTGCTTCGGATTGGCTTCAATTCCACGGTGGGTGACCAGATATCCAAGGAATTCTCCAGATGTGACCGCGAATCTGCACTTGGTTGGGTTCAGCTTCATGTTATGCAGATTCAGTTGCTTGAAACATTCTTCTAGGTGAGCTACGTGATCCTCCTCCTCTAAAGACTTCACCAGCATGTTGTCTATGTAAACCTCCATTGTCTTCCCCAGTTGGCCAGCGAACATTCGGTTTACTAATCGCTGGTAGGTGGCTCCAGCATTTTTTAGACCGAACGGCATGACTTTGTAGCAGTATATCCTGCGGTCTGTGATGAACGCCGTCTTCTCTTGATCGTCTGGGTTCATTAGGATTTGGTTGTATCCGGAGAAGGCGTCCATAAATGAAAGGAGTTTGTTGCCTGCTGTCGCTTCCACCAATCGATCAATATGTGGCAGTGGAAAGCTGTCTTCGGGGCAGGCTTTGTTCAAGTCGGTGAAGTCCACGCATACACGCCATTTCCCATTTTTCTTCTTAACCACCACAGGGTTGGCGAGCCAGTCTGGATACTTTGCTTCGACTATTGATCCCACACGTAGTAATCGTTCCACCTCGACATTCACTGTTTGACGGGTTTAAAGGTTGGGTCCACGTGCAGCTCGTGGCACGTTACGTTGATGCTGATGCCGGGCATATCTTCAGCTTCCCACGCGAAGGTGTGTAGGTTCTTTTTAAGGAAAGAAATTAGCTCTCCCCTTATTGGATCTTTCAGCTCGGCCCCTATTTTGACACAGCGTTCTGGGTGATCGCCATCTATGTTCACCGAGACGACGGGGTCGCAAGTTGGTTTGCCTTCCCTCTCGTGATCCTCCGTGATCTGTAATTGCTATAAGAGTTTTGCCAACTCCTTCTCGGGTTCCTGTCAGTCTTCATCTTCTTTCTCCTGGTGGTGGTTTCTGTGACGGGGTTCCTAAGTTTGTGTTCGGCTAGAAAACAAATGCGGGATTCCTTTTGGTTTCCCCAAATTGTTTTGATTCCCCCAAGGGTCAGAAATTTGAAGCAGAGGTGATAGGCCGATGGTACAGCTCGCATCGAGTTTATCCAGGGTGTGCCCATGATCACATTGTAGATTGCAGGATGATCTGCAACCGAAAACTCCACTATCTTGGTTACCTGTTCAGCTTGGACATGGAGTTTTATTGCTCCAAGGGTCATGGTCGTCTCTCTCGAGAATCCAGTTAAAGGCTTCGGCGCGGCTGTGATTTTGTCCAGGTCTATGTTCATCCTTCTGAGAGTCTCCCAAAGATCACATCTACGGAGCTTCCTGTGTCTATTAGAACTCGGGCGACGTCGCAATCATCAATGATCAATTCTATCACGAGGGGTCATTATGTGGTCGGTCGATGCCGGTGGTTTCCCTTTCTTCGAACGAGATAACATCGTTGGGAAGTTTGGAGGGTGCTGACCAGTTTACACTCGCATCGGCTCGCCGCTGGAAAGCTTTGATTGAAGACACCGTGTCCGAACAGTATTGTGATCCACCCATTATCATATTTATTCTTCTTCGAGAACCTGACTGCGTTGCCTCGTCATCTCGTCTTCCTCGCTTGGGTGTATCATCATTTTGACTTATCTTGTTCGGCTGATCTTTTTCGCCTTCTTGCTCGAAGTCCTTTAAGCTGACTGTGCTACCGAGTTCTCCGGCTACCAGCTTTGCCGCAAGCTTCATTACCAAGGTTCGGCAATTGGCAGTTGAATGACCGTGCATGTGATGAAATTCGCAGTAAGCTTTTTCGTCGTATGAACTTTGACTCCATGTCCAGGTGTTCCAGGATGTTTTGCCTCGGCTCGTTCCCACCTGGTAGTTGTGGGCTCCTCCAACATTAGGTTTCTCGTGATGTACATACCCGTTTCCTTGAATACTCTTCTTATGAGGAGGTTGGCTCGGCATTTGGAAAGAACGGTTCGTCGCTTTGGCGGCTCCATACTTCTGAGACAAAACCTTCATCTCTTCTTCGTTGACTATGAAATCTGAGGCTCGGTGCAGTGCGTCCTGGATTGATAGTGGTGTGTTCAGAGCAATCTCTTTTCGGAATTCGGATTCGTACCACAGAGCCCTTTTTAAAGCGAGCACATCGGCCTTGTCACTTACGTCTTCAACTTTTGACATCACTGCTTTGAATCTCCCTATGAAGCTTCGCAATGTCTCCGTAGGCCCTTGAGTCAATGTCCATAGGTCGGCATCTGAGGCTCCTCGATCCATAAACATGGAGTAATGCTTCAAGAAGGCGGCAGACAGCTGCTGGAAATCATCAATGGAGTTCCGCTCTAATCTTGAAAACCATTGGAGGGCTGCACCCTTTAGATGTTCCACAAATACCAAGCAGAAACCGGCATCTCTCTCCTTTTCTCTAAAATTGGCTCGGCCCATTGCTATGATAAACGCCGTTATGTGTTCCTTTGGGTCGGTTGTCCCTTCGTAGACTGGGACTTTGATCTTTCCTGGGTCGGAGACCCTTGCCTTGGTAATTCGGGCTGTAAACGGTGTATTGTGCGCTTCTTCCAATACGCGGTCAATCTCTGGGACTTTACTGGTTGCCTTGTGCACCTGGGATCGGACGGCTTTCATCTCAGCAGTGGCTCGAATCAATGAGGCTCGGATTTCGTCCAACTCTTCTCTCTGGGCTCGGCTCGTCGTTCTTGGTTCATCAACAAACTGCGCTCGTTGGACCCAGAGGAGATTTTCCTCTTCCTCTGCCGAATTCCTGGCTCGGTTTAGGTTAATATCGCCTTCGCTGGCTCGGGGTTCTGTTATTGCTGGTGCAAATCCCTCGTCAGCAAGATTCTCTGCGTTGTGGTCTCCTTCTTCGTCAAGGATGATTGCTGTAGCCGATCCAACGTCGGTTCGTAGGTCATATCCATCACTGGTTCCTCTTGCACCTCGGGTCAGCCGGGCTAGCTCGGTGATATTTGATCTTGTCACCGCGGGCGCCTGCTCGTTTGTTGGATGTGGCGGCGGTAATCCTCCCAAAGTCCTTGGTGCGTCGCGTGGTGTTGAAAAATCCATGGCCGTCGGGTTTAGGCCAAGCCGCCTGGTTATTCCGCTAACAGGTGGGTTCCTAGTTGAGCCGACTCCTCCAGATCGTATGTTTCTGGCTCGGCTATCGGTTACTAGTGACTCAATTCTCTCTGTTAGTGAGCTGTTCAGCTTGTCTTGCTCCTCGGCCTTCTTCAGCAACGCGGTCATCATGTTCTTCAATTCTGTTAAAGTTTCTGTGGTGCCTTCCATGTTCGCTGGAGGCAGATTGGTTCCTGTCCTAGGAGGATCGACGCCGGTGTTGCTTGCATCGTCACCGCTTCGGTCTCCGTCGGTAGTCATCGCTTCAGATCTCGTATTAAGTGGTTCTAAGGTGTCAGAAAGTTTTGGATTCCCCACAGACGGCGCCAAATTGTGGGAGTCGAAACTCGCACAACCAAAACTTGTAAAGAGATTCAGGGATTCGACAAACTTCTATGTAAAGAAACCAAGAAACTGAGATCCAAAGATGGAGATTTTATTCAAGCTGTTTCGAAAGCTGTTTGTAAAGTAATAAGCGTTTAGCTAGGTCAATTTTCGGATCCCTTCCTCAAAGGGGTACATGTCTTATTTATACAAGAATAAGTCGGCTAGGCCTGCTTCCTAAAGATATTTGGAAAACTTCCTTTCTCTGGCTCGGATGTGGGCTTCTTTCTTAGGCTCGTCATCTTGGCCCACCAATCTCTTACGACTCGTTGCCTTGGACATGTTAAGATATTGGGCTCGTCGTCCCTCTCAACTCCGAGCCAGGTAGTTGGTTTGCCAACACATTGGCTCGTCACCGTTCTTTGGTTTGCCAACATGTTGGCTCATCATTTGTTTCTTCATGCTGCCGAGCCAAGATGTTGGCTCGTCGCCTGCTTTCTCCTTGCTTAGCCAAGTGTTGGCTCGTCTCCATTTCTTCCTTGCTACCGAGCTAAGTGTTGGCTCGTCTCCTGCTTCTTCCACTGCCTAGCCAAGATGTTGGCTCGTCGCCTGCTTTCTCCTTGTTACCTAGCCAAGTGTTGGCTCGTCACTCCTTTCTCCTTGCTACCGAGCCAAACGTTGGCTCATCACCTGCTTCTTCCTGCTGCCTAGCCAAGATGTTGGCTCGTCTCCTTCCTCTTACACTGCCTAGCCAAGATGTTGGCTCGTCGCCTGCTTTCTCCTTGCTTAGCCAAGTGTTGGCTCGTCTCATTTCTTCCTTGCTACCGAGCCAAGTGTTGGCTCGTCGCCTGCTTCCTCCACTGCCTAGCCAAGATGTTGCTCGTCGCCTGCTTTCTCCTTGTTACCTAGCCAGTGTTGGCTCGTCACTCCTTTCTCCTTGCTACCGAGCCAAACGTTGGCTCATCACCTGCTTCTTCCTGCTGCCTAGCCAAGATGTTGGCTCGTCTCCTTCCTCTTACACTGCCTAGCCAAGATGTTGGCTCGTCGCCTGCTTTCTCCTTGCTTAGCCAAGTGTTGGCTCGTCACTCCTTTCTCCTTGCTACCGAGCCAAGTGTTGGCTCGTCGCCTGCTTCCTCCACTGCCTAGCCAAGATGTTGGCTCGTCATCGTTTCTTCACGCCTAGCCAAAATGTTGGTTCGTCGCCTAGCCAAACATTGGCTCGTCATTGCTTGCTTCTGCCGCCGAGCCAAGAGTTTGTGCTTGCTTGGCTAGCATTTTCTCCATACTTAGTCTTATCAGCAGTTGATCTCGACGAGGTGAAAACTGACCCTAACAGTAGGAAGAGCACCAATTTTTGCTCGCCAAAGAAAGTGTTGTATCTTTGGTAAAATAGCTTTCATGGGGCTGATTGGTAAGACTGTGGCTGTAGACTTTTGACTGTAGAGATTTTGGCTGTAGAAACTGTAACTGTTACTTTAATATTTTCAAAAGTCTGATTGGTAACAAATCTGTAGTAATTTGTTTTTTTTTTGGTCAAAAATATGAATAATGTCATATTTGAATCCATATATTCGAACAAAACAGCAATGCTACATGTTTTGGTAAATATTTGATAAAATTTGATAACTTAAAAATGTTGGGATAATTTATGAAATATTGGTAATTTTGATTAAATGCTTATAATATTTCTTTGATCACTTTAAAAAATAATAATTACCTAAACAGATAATTTGATACCAGTATAACTATCCGATTTTTATTTTTGTTCGTTGGAATAATTTATCTTGATCCAAATAAATATTTCATTTATTCATATTTGAAAAATTTCGATAATTCGAATTAGTATGAATAGAATCATATAATTTAACCCGAAATGTTTAGACTTAGTTTAATTAATGATTTTTTAGTTAATATAATATAAGAAAAATAGATCTCAAAAGAATAGAAAAAGAATAATAATAATTAATTAGTCAAAATTTATTTTTGATAATTTAGTATTGTTTCATAAAAAGTTTTCTATTTTTTTTTTGGAAGAAGAAATAAGAGTAATAGTTATAAAAAAACATTTGTTATATGAGAAGGAAAAAAACAAAGTTGGTTTCGGGAGACTTTGGGAAAAAAACAGCAAAGGAAGAAGAAATAAAAGCAATAAAAGTATGATCGGCTAATATTTAACTGTAAATACTGTATAACGCAGTAAAGTCTCTACAACCTAAATGCCAATCATGCCAATCAGCCCCCATATCTCCATCTTCAGATTCATAGATCGAGCGAGGCTCAACTTCTTCCGTATGTGTTGCAATCCAATACCTCGACCTTACCGTGTACTTATACTATCTTCGTATATGGCCAAATGGGTGCATATTTAGATAGCAAAATATGTTTCGCAAGCATTGTATCTTTCCTGTGTTAAAAACATTATCCCGCTCTTCTTCCTTCCATAGATTTGCAAACAAGGATTACAAATTTACATGTTGCTTGTCGTGGTGGTAATGTTGGAAGCTAAAAAATTGACCAAACGTTTTGTTGGTTTTCCATTTCCCAACTGTATTTTCATGCCTTGTTTAAGCAAATCTTTCCATACATGGATTGATTTCCAATTGTAAGATAACTGTTTTCCTATCGCCGATTGTAAAACCATCGATGAAATGTGATACGACATTTATAAACTCGAGCTGGCAATATTTGCCAGAATTCCATATTTTTAAATTCGATTTTGGATGTTAAACTGGAATTTTTGTAGAAGACTTTAGACCGAATTCAACCAAACCAGAGCAAACCATGCAAGAGTGAGACTCAGATGCGATAAGAGTATACAGCGCATAATTGAGTCAGGGCTCCCACTAGACGACGTGTGAAGTGAATGTAATAAGCAGTTTTATCACTCCTTTTACAACTGTATCGGACAACATTTAGTAAATTATTAAACAATTTATTTCTTTATTTTTAATATAAATATATTAGAGCTAAATTATTATATTATAAGGACGAAAATATAAATGTTTTGGTTTTTCTTAATTTTGCATATTTAAAATTTAGGGAATTTTCTGCTTATAGAAAAAATCGGGTCTGCCTTTTCCTCTCACTTACCAATACAGTTGTTTTTTTTTTGTTTTGGCGTCTCCACCGCAACCATCGCCAGCTTCAACCGCCGGAGCCGCCGCAAGAAGGCTCTTCATCGGCCGTGGCGTAAGGCTTTTTTTTGGTTTTTCTCTACGATTTCGCGGTCGGTCGATTCCTCGTAATCTCGTGTGTTTTACGGATTAAAAGTCGAGATTGAGAATCAAGCAACTAGTTATCAATTCGTATTTCTCTGGTTTTTCTTCGCAAGCTGATAGATCCAAATACGACGAGATTTCGAGTTATATAACGAGATTCGTCTCGTCTCTCTGAGTTGCTGTATTCGAATCCGACGATTTGGAATCTAATTAGCTGGATCGCGTTTTCTCACATCCGTCGTTTAATCACCTGTGTGTTTCATTTCGCGACTAGATTCAGGTTTCGATCCTCTGGATTCGTCTGGATAGTTTTATCCCTTCTTCATGATGCGTTTCTCTGACGTGAAATTGCGTGTTTCAATTTATCCTAGTTTTTAAAGGATTTGGGTGTGGGTTCTTGCTTGCCTGTTCCATGACTATGCTGTTTTAACAAGAGAAGAATACATTGGTTAATCTGGAAAATCAATCTGGCCTTTAGATTACGCACAAAGTTAAGATCCTTTAGGATATACTCTTTTCTGAGTATCTGGTGCCTTAGTTTACTTCAGAAACTTGTTTGCTCCTTGTCAATCTTCTTAAACTGTTTTGCAATATTGTTGGTTATGGTGAGCTAAAGATAAACGACTGCATTCCATACCCTTTTTCCATGGCAGATCATTTTGAAGTCTACAAAGCGTTGCCTTTCTTACAAACCAGGAAATGGTTAAAAGGTTCCTATCTTGTTCATAGCATATGTCTTTAGCTTTTTCTTTATAGCTGCCCAAAAGTTCTTACATTTTTGTTTTTTATCAGGCATGGAGAGTTTTGATTTACTACAGATATCATGTCGCAGTGCGTAGACGGTTTCAAGCATGTATTCACCTCTCTTTTGCGGTGTTTTGATATCGATATATACAAACAATCTGGAGGCCTTGGAGACCCTGAACTGCTTGCGAGAGAGACAGTTTGTATGCTCTCACTCTTTTCCATCTTCTTTCCACTTCCCTGCCCTATTTTTGTTCAGTTATATATGAGTCAGTCAAAGGCACGCTATTCCTCTAGTTGATGCTCTCTGTTAAGAGGAGTGCGAATCTTTCTTCTGGATTTTTATATTTGAAATGTTTGGGTGCAGTTAGCGTGAGTGAAATTGAGGCTCTCTATGAGCTGTTTAAGAAAAATCAGCAGTGCCGTGATTGATGATGGCCTAATAAACAAGGTATGTAGGAATTATATGTTTTGTTTTTGCCATGCACTTATACTGCTCACGCAATTGCTACTTCTTTTGGACCGTCTCTCTTATTTTCCTTCTTGTACTAATATCAGGAAGAGTTTCAACTAGCCTTATTCAAGAAAATAAAAAGAGAGCTTGTTTTGCAGATCGGTAGTTTTTTCGACCACAACCTCTTTGTAATTCATTTGTCAAGTTCTGGTTCAAAGATATGTTGGCATCACCGATTGTAGGTATTTGACTTGTTTGACACAAAGCATAATGGAATACTGGGGTTTGAAGAGTTTGCCCGTGCTCTCTCCGTCTTTCATCCCAAATGCTCCTATAGATGACAAAATCGACTGTAACGCCCAAAATTCTCTGATCTCAACAAACTTTATTTGAAAAAACCATCTATATAACAAACTATTTGATGTGCACATGCTATGTATAATCCATGAAAGTGATAAGAAACAACTCCAAGGCCTATCAGAAAGTTTATTAATCGTAACCTGGAA